>VXCM01002403.1:0-63799 GCA_014773175.1 Lucifuga dentata
ATCCTGCCTCACTATCAGTAGTATTCTTGCCTGGACTTCAATTAAAGACTGTTTCTTCCTCATACATTGCCTGAGCCTGCATTTGAGTCCTCCTCCGGAACCCACCCGTCACAGGAGATAATTGTTTACTAAGTATGAATAATTATTAATAAACACTTGTCCCAATTTCATATGTGTTTGTGTGTTGATTGTTCAAAGAGAATTATTTTGCGTGACAGTTTGTTTAAAACACATTTCAAATTTTCAGTCACTCTTTAATCGCCACATTCCTCTGTGCAGAAATATCCAGGAAGTTTCCTCCCAACTGTAATTCCACTTAAGTCATGAATTGTGTTGATAAACAGACTTTTCCATTAGCGAGAGATTTCAGTGCTCAAATGAAAGACGTGGCTTGCTGCTTGAAACAACCGCAGACTGGCTGTGGGTTTAATAAATTGGCAAATGTGTTTGTTCACGGAGAAATTTGCATCTGACAGGCAGGAGTTCTCCTGAGTCTGTGTTTGCTGATAAGGGGTAGGAAGTGTGGCCATGGTGATGTCACGCCGAAGTGGTAAAAAGACTTCCTGAAAGAACACATATGTATCTTCCACGGGAGGAGACATTTGTAGGAGAAAACAAAACTCCTCCGCTCGTTTCCTCCAGGTGTGGAGGTGACAACTTCGGTTTCCAGATCACGGCGGAAAAGAGGATGGAGGAGGTCGGGAGAAGATATTTTTGTGCAATTTCGGCAGCTTCATAGTTTGTTAAAGTTGATTATGTACTAGTTTCCTGTTGGTCTATTCTGCTTTTTTTTTTTTTTTTTNTTTTTTTTTTTTTTTTCATTCCGTCAACAGTGTTGGCCAATGAAAACGGACATGATGCCATCATCACCGTGGTGACAGCAGACTGTGAAACAGGGTCTGATCATGGGAGAGAGAAAAGGGTCACCATGTGTCGAAGTCTGTCCAAATATGCCCTTTTCTTCCTCCTCCTGGCATTGTCTGGCCTCATCTTCCTGCTACGAAACATCCACAGTCTAGAGGTAAGGGGAGACGTTAAAAAGGACATAGAATCTACATCTTCGTAAAAATGATCTACGTCGTAGACCATTTGCAGTACTTTAAGATGCAAGTTTTCAGAATATTACCCTACCTCTCCTGGTTTCATTTTTTAAAAATCTATTATGGCCTGAATACACTGTTGTACATTTGTCCAGATGGGAGTAGAAACATGAAAGTGATGTATGGCCTTCCAATATATGAGTTGGGTGCTTATATTATGCACTTTTACAGATTTTTATCCTCTATCAAAGGATAGCACCCTCCAACCTGCCATCTACAACTTGATGAATGTCATCTCCTTCTGAACATCTTAATAGTTTCCCCACCTGCTGCTGTCAGTAATTTATTTCTTTCTCTTCAGAGTTTGAACTGCAGCACCGTTTCTGCCCTCTACCAGCTCCAAAGCAGGATCCAATCAGCCTTCACCCAAGGGGAACCCCCACCCTTTTATCACAACCACACCTTCTGTGGCCAATTTGGCCAGATAGCCTCTCCTGAAGATGAATTGGAAGAGCGCTACCTGCTGGACTCTGTTGCGTGGCCTGAGCCTCTGCCCCGTTCTACACCACCCCTCCTGCGCCAGACAAGTGACCCTGTCCACAGCCTGTTTGCAATCCTTCCCACTAAAGAAGGAAGGGAGTGGCACGTGGGCGACCAGCTAGAGGCCCTTGTTCAAATGCATGACTTTCAGGGTCGTCCCAAGCGCTATGGGGGCGACTTCCTGCTGGCTCGGTTACACTCCCCTGAGCTTGGAGCAGGTGTAGCAGGGGAGGTGCAGGACCACAGGAATGGATTTTATTCTGCTTTGTTCCCACTGCTCTGGGTGGGATCTGCACAGATTGAGATTACATTGGTGCACTCTAGTGAGGCTGTTGCCGTGCTGCGATGGCTGAGGGAGGAGCGGCCTGATCGGGTTTTTTTCAAGAGCCTGTTCCGGTCAGGTTTCCTGTCTGAAACCACCCTGTGTAACATGTGCCTTCCACCTGATGACCAGCCACTTTGCAACTACACAGACCTTCAAACGGGTGAGCCATGGTACTGCTACAAGCCTAAAATGCTCAGCTGTGACACCAGAATCAACCATGCCAAGGGAGGTTATCAGAAACACCTCATCACCAACAACGATGCTCTGCTCTTCCAGAGGTTTGTAAGCTTTATAAGATGAGGAAAATGTTCTAATTGAACATATTTCCATGTTTGTGACCAGGACTTTTTTTTTTTAGCCCCATACCAATATTATATATTTGAGTTAAAAAGTCTGATAACATGTTGGCCAAAATTTTTATATAACCACATTTTAGATAAGGATTTGTCAAATTTGGTTATTTAGGACAAAGATATGTATCTCTGGCAAACATACATTGTAACACGGATACTGATATATCTGTGTTAAGCCAAAAACAGCAAATAAAGAACTCTGTGTGTGTGTGTGTGTGTTTTAGTGGCGTCAACATCAAAGTTCCTATACATGCTTCAGGACCTGACAAAATCAATATACTACCTCCAAAGACAGGTAAAAGTGCAAAATAATGTGTCGTTTGTGTCATACTACAGTTTGATTTACTTCAGTCAATTTACTTTTATGTTTTTATGTTTCAGACAAACTAGAGGTAGAACGCAGCAGTACAAAACCAGAGCCCATTAAGCTGACACCATCTGGATATTACTACGGAGGCTCATGGAGGCCACTAGGTGGCGTTATGATGCGCCAGTTTAATGACTCATCTGCCATCACTCAGTGTTTGAGGGGGAAAGTGATCAACATGTATGGAGACTCAACCGTCAGGCAGTGGTTCGAGTACCTCAGTGCTTTTGTACCAGGTGAGCATTTGATTTTTTCCTCTCGTCAGCCCATCAGTTTGTTGAACACTTTGCTCCAGAGTTAAATATTGTTACCATGAACTATGGTACAGATCAGTGGTTCCCAGTCCTGGTCCTCATGTCTTCCACCTTTCCCTGCTTTACCCATAGCTGACTAGCGAAATCAGGAGTGCTTAGCCAATCAAGAGACTCTGGTTCAAGTGAGCACACCTGATTTAGCTAATCAGCTGTGTGTAGATCAGGGAGAGATGGGAAAAAATGCAGTGCTGGGGTACACAAGGATCAGGATTGGGAACCACTGGTACCAATATCCAAGTTCCCCAGAGGATGAGCCTTACAGACTGTGATGATGACTTTTTAATGCAGCAGCACCAGGGGCTCAAATTTTCCACCTTTTGCTCATGATAAGATATTTAGATAAAATAATCACCAACTTCCCATCAGCCTGACCTGTACTTTGAGCATAACACTATGCTACGAACTCTATGCATCTTGACACTCAGCATGTTAAAGTAGTGACAAATTATTTCTTAATAAAAAGGAGCTACCTTTGCTGTTTGGAAATGAAGGGCTAGGCTACAAGGCTAACTGGCTAACAGCCAAAAGTGAAAAAAACAACAAATCTGTTTCTGCACCTGAAACAGAAAGACACGGGTGAATTCTGCTAAAGTCACAAGCAGCATGAAGAGGCCAAGTGGCTGATTTGAGATGCAAAAAAGCAAGCCACACTGACTCAGTCAAACATATTGTAGCTGGAGTTATACAAAAGCATGAAATGTCCTTAGGTGGCCACCATACAGAGATTTAACATATTTGTTTTAACTAACAAAATTGCCTTTCTTCTGGCAGCAAAGACACTGAATAGCAGTGCAATCCATCCATCCGATACAATACATTTTCAAGCATCCGTGTTGTTTCTTGGTGAGCATTGCTGTAGTCTTCGTGTTGTTGTACTCTGCAGTGCATTCTTCAAGTGGCCTGGTGTAATTCCTCCTTATTATACTTTTCACAGAATTAAAGGAGTTCAACCTACACAGTCCTAAAAATGTCGGGCCTTTCATGGCAGTGGACAGCACCCATAATATTCTCTTAAGGTACCGCTGTCATGGCCCCCCCATCCGGTTCTCCACAGTAACCGCCAGTGAGCTACGCTACATATCAAATGAGCTGGATGGCCTTTCTGGGGGCCCAGACACTGTGGTGGTTCTCAGTATCTGGGCACATTTCAGCACCTTCCCTCTAGAGGTATACATACGTCGGCTTCGTCACATTAGACGAGCCCTGGTGCGGCTTCTGGACCGGGCACCAGGTACGCTCGTCGTGATCCGCTCAGCCAATCTCCAAGCCTTGGACCAAGAGGTGAGTCTTTACAACAGCGACTGGTTCTCCCTGCAGCTCAACAGCGTGCTCAGGGCCATGTTCAAGGGACTGGATGTTCTGCTGGTGGATGCCTGGCAAATGACTTTAGCACACCACCTCCCTCATGCCCTTCATCCACCTCCAGTCATCGTCAAGAACATGATAGACATGCTCTTGTCTTATGTTTGTCCCAAAAAGAAGAAGCACCAACAGAAATAGGACAATTGAGATGACAATCTGTAGTTTAGAGCACAAGTGTGTGAGTCGACTGTTGTTTAAATGCAAATCCCCTTTTGTGAATATAATCTGATGCTGCTGTCACGAGCTGGAAGCCTTCCAAGCGTTCTGTCCACCTTTTTTTGTTTTCTCCATTTTTTACTTAAACAAAAACCCACTCGTAATCTAAGTTAGACTCTCCCTGTTTAAACATTACAACCTTCCCTCGTCTGCTACTTACTTACCCATTAAACGCTGATCAGACTTCTCTGATGTCAGCCTTTGAACACTGTTGACTTGTCTTTCATATCTGAATTTTATTCCCATAAACTATTATTTTGGATATGCCAAAGAGATTGGCACAGTGATTGTTCAGTGTCCATCCGTTTCTGTTACCAAAGTCTGTTTTTTGGTTTTTCAAAATACACGTAAATATACAGCTTTTTGTTTTTTTTGGTTTTTTTGNAAGTCTGTTTTTTGGTTTTTCAAAATACACGTAAATATACAGCTTTTTGTTTTTTTTGGTTTTTTTTTTAAGTCTACACACCCATAATTGAAATTGCAGTTTTGAAGTTTTACATATAAAGCCTGAAATCAAGATAACTCTTTTAAGCTATTTTTGACCTGAATGAAACTAACAAAATTCAAATGAAAAACAAATCAAATATGACATTTAAATATTAACCCTAAAATAATCTTTTGTTTAAGCGTGTTGCTTTGTCACTGCAATAAGTGTTTTTGAATAGGTCAACTTTGCACACCCAGACTTTGCAAATGTATCCCACTGTTACTTGTAAAAAAAAATAAATAAAATGCCAACAAATTATGAGGGACCTGTCAGCCGCCCTCTGTACGTTATTCCACAGGTTTTCTATGGGATTTGGGTCATTCCAACACTTTAATCCTCTTCTGCTAAAGCAGTTCCTTGGTTAACTCGGATATGCGCTTTGGATTACATTGGAAAGTGAAATTCATCTTCACCTTTTAGACTGAAGTCAGCAGATTTTTGCCAAAATATGTTGATATTTGGAGATATTTATTATTACCTCTGTCCTGACTGAAGCCCTTGTCTCTGCTGAAGACAAGCAACAATCTTTGTGCCAAATATCTCTTTCAGTTCCACCTTTTGGTCTCATCAGACCAAGAGATTTTTCTTGTGGTTTGGGGTGATTGTCTATCTTTTTGAAAAATCTAGCTGGGTTTCAGTGTGTCTTTTTTTTTTTTTTTTTTTTTTTTGAGCAATATCTTGTCTTGCCACAATTCCCCACAACTCAGACGTGCAGAATCCAAGAGTGTGTCCTGTGCATAGAGTGACAAATCTTGACAGAAATATCCTTCAGCTCTCCATAACGAGTTTTCTCCTTGTGCTATCATCAGTGATCCAGCAAAAAAGATGCTGGTTCTCACCATAAGGGGTCCAATACTCAATAAATTGAGAAAAACCAGTAACCTCCCAAACATGGGGTTGGTATGTCTTTCAGGATTGCATTTTTCACAAAATTTGTTTTGCCAAAGTCATATGAGGTTCTTGTTTTAAAGAGGTTTTCTCAGGCTGTTGTGTTGTAAATGTGTTTCAAATCTGGTGCAACATGGCTGACAGTAGATGCTACTTGACTCTGTGTAGAATTTCTCAATTAAAATGAAAATTTACTCTTAGTTTTTCTTTTTTCATATCGTATCATCATATCAATAACCTCATTTTTTTAGACATTTTACTGTACAATCCAAATTGATCAATTGTTCTTCAGCACACTGATCTATTTTATCATACACAATCTTTTCAGATCAGAAAGTACAGACACCACAAAAATTCAAAATCATGTCCAAAAAGTCACACAAACCACTTTTTCATTAACAATTTTATTTAAAAAAGATTTATGTTCCCTTCTAAAACTTGTTTTGAAAACCCAAGCAAGTCCTTTCCACAATGCATTAAAGCTTGCAGAGGATGATCATTATTACTGGATGAAAAAAAAAAAAAAATCAAATCTATCACGTTTTCTTCAGTAACTTTGGCGAATCCACAGGAACTGGTACAACTCTGTGCAAAACCCTTCTCAAGGAAAACACACCACTGTATACAAGACATCCTAACAAACATGATGGCAACATCCAATCACCAGCAAAGCCTCATCTGTACACAAACATTAAAAACACAAAACCCTGCTGGTTCTTACAGCAGTGAAACAGGGAAGCAAAGACAGTTTGTGGAAACGGAAATATGAGCTGAACCTGGAGTGTTTTTCAGTCCTGTGTGCGTTTACAGGAGTTGACAGGAGTGTAGAATAAAGCAGCTGCTGGGGTGAATGAGATGTCCTCAACAAAACCTGTGGCCTGGCCTGCAACTTCCTATCAAACAAATAAGGAGTGTCTTCACACAGAAAATGGAGCAGCGACGTCCTGAGGTCACACATAAAGAGGCACTATAAGACTTGATGCATTGTGTCAAAAATCTGATCTGTTAGATGGTTTTTTTTTAGATTCTAAATGAGTCCTCTGTTCATTTGTGTCAGACAAAGAGGAGCACTGTGGGATTTTAGTATGCCATCTTCTACTCATCCGTCAAAAGACATTTTAAACAGTCGATTACAACATCTGACTGAGGAAGTCTAGTAAAGGGAGTGCAGTTTAAAGGACAATACCGGTGATTTAGCATGTTTGAGCCCACATAAACAACTCGCATATGCATTCCCAAAATATATACTAGAGCAGTAAATTTTAGAATTTTGCTTTCTGCCTTCCAGACTGTAATTTGTTTCACTTCATTCCAGCACGCTATTAGAATCAACTTGTGGACACTTGAAACACGCTTGAGGTAAGTGATCTATCAGAGCAAATGCCAAGTCTATTAAGTTGTCAAAGTTAGAATATTTTATCGATCCAACACGGTGCTGCACAGAAGATAATGCAAGTCTGCACCAGGGAATATATGCTGCGTTCGACAGACCTCGGAAGTCGAATTTTTCCCTGTTGTAAGTTCCAACTTCCAGCCTCAAACTGTTCCAGCCAAATGTAAGCAAAAAAGCATAGCTGAACACCAATAAATACTGTAAAGTTAATTAAACATCGTAATAAATGATAAAGTAAAGTTAGACTACAGGACTGTTTGGTTGTGTTGTTTTACAATGACATTAATTGCTGTGGGTATTAAACATTTGTGCAGAGAAGTCATTCTGAAATTATTTACACTTATGTATCAATGGTAAACAGGTATCATACAAAATAGATAGTTAACTTGGCGACATATTCTGACCCTTTTCTTTCAATTTCACACAAGAAAAAATACTTTATTCGCCTGTTAGCTGATCATTTCATTCACAAAGCTCACTTCCATGGTGCTGCCATGTTGAGTGACGTCATACTCGGTAAGTCGGGGTAGATAATTCAAGTGCTGTTCCAACGCATTTTTCCAAGTAAGAAGTCAGAAAAATCTGAGTTCCGAGGTCTGTCGAACGCAGCAATAGTCCCAGGAGAAAACTGCTTTTACAGAGGAATTGAAATGACCGTTTGCCTTCTACAATCGTGCAAAAGTGTTAGCAGGTGAAACATGGACTTTTAAGGCAGGTGCATCACCTGAACATTTGATTTTGAAATATATGGAGATTTGGCAAAATAACAGGAAAAACTAAAATGCAGTTTTATGTCTTGGAAATTGTCAGCGACGTAACTTGTATGTGGGTAGTGTGTGTTAGGCTTAAAGTATGGAAGATTATAAGGGAAACAAAATAAAACAAATAGAGTGAAATATAATACGCATTTGTGAAATACAATACATGTTTTCATTCGTATTTCATTTCCATACACGCATTTACTGTGTCATAATTAAGTGGTAGAGTGCAAACTTTTTTTTTTTGTTTGAATGATTAAATTAATTGTTCTTCATTGTGACATGAATTTTTCATGCCACATTACAATCAAGTATACAGTATGGTGAAAAAAGATCAGGGGTTTTTCCATTTCACTGTTGTCCAGCAGGGAGCAGCATAGATGTGCCAATACTAAATGCAAAGCCCTCTCACTTCTTTTTCTGAAGCAGCTGCATTATTAGTGCCAGAATGAAAAAGAAAACACAGTCCTATCACAGTGTCGGGGCAGAACTTAAGGCATGGTTTGTTCTGAATCTGCAAGCTCCGCCCCCATGCTGTGATTGGACTGTGTTTTTCATTCCGGCATTGATAACGCAGCTGCTTCAGAAAAAGAAATGAGAGGGTTTTGTATTTAATTTTGACACGTCTATGCTGCCCCCTGCGAAATGAAAAACACCAGATCTTTTCTTTTCACTGTACTGTGATTTAATTGTAATGTGGCATGAAAAATTCATGTCACAATGAAAAACAATTAATTCAATCATTCAAACAAAAAAAATAAACCTGATGGAATCCAATGAAGCTTGTGGCAAAATGCATTGTTTGCACTGTTTGCACTTAAAATGGAATAAAAAATGAGAAGTTGAAGAAGAAATGAGGCCTCCTGGTATGCGGTGATTAACTTTTGAAAAAAAAAATAAACAGTTTGCATTCTACCATATGTTTTTCACTTAATTATGACGCAGTAAATGCGTGCATGGAAATGAAATACAAATGAAAACATGTATTGCATTTCACAAATGTGTATTATATTTCATTCTATTTTTTTAATTTTAATTGTGTCCCTTACAGTCTTCCATATTAAACATGCAAAATTGCCAGTATGGCCCTTTGTCCTTTGAGTTATACAGATACATACTGTAGGATGTGCTTATATTTGATATGCTGTTGAACATATTTCATGTTGGTTTTTTTTTATAGGCCTGATTAAATGCAGCAATGCAAGCAATACAGTTACATTATCCCTTGTTTGGTTGGTAAATCATCGCGTGTAACTAAATTATAAAGTAAAATGTGTGTATGGAATCACACAGTCCAACTAGAAGGCGAACAGGGACATTTACAAAAGAAAAAAAACTATAAATGCAGAATGTTTGACTATGATTATGAATGGAGGCAATGCAGAAATTGTATGTGCGCCACTGCAGCATATTAAATTTAGAGAGAGATACCAGCTCTCTGGCTGGTGGTCGTTACACATCCTGGACGTTCATGGCTTCCTTTGGCCAGGTGTACGTGTCCAGCGAGAAGGAGTCATAATCAGGGCTGTAGATATGAGACAGCACAAACGCCTCCTTGTCCTTGGGCTCAGGGTACACCGACGCAATGTTGTGTTTGTATGCATAGCTGACCAGCTGACAGAGAAGGAAATGCAAGGAGAAATTGTGAAGACGTAACAGTAGAAGGCGAGACTAATGAGAAAATATAAGCTGACGGTACATAAAGATGCATATATATTAATGTCAGTGCAGCATTTGCAGTTTGTGATATGTTTACAGTTTGACAAACTATTTATGACAGTGGAGGATTCCTTAATAATGGTGCTTTTGGAATAAAATGTAAAAAAAAAAAAAAAAATNAAAAAAAAAAAAAAAAATGTACTTTAGAATTTCTTTGTTTTATATATCTTTTCTAATAGATTTAAGTGCAAAATGCAGCCTTAAGTGTTGAATTAATATTCAGTCTCAAATCTTAAAGGAAGAATTCGTTCTCATTCAGTGATGCTTCCTCCGAACTGAAACAGGCATAAATAAAAAAAACTTTCTTTTATTTTTTAACCAGCAACATAAAACTGAATTTAAAATGATCAGTGTCCTAAATAAAAATACAAATGTCTGTCTTTGAATATTAGTTGGCCACAAAATTCAAACATCAGTGAAACTGATTTTACAGTGACATTTTTTTTTTTTTTAATTTAAATAAGAAAATCAGGCAGCAGTTAAGATCTGATAGTTTACAATATTAATGTATGTAATTTAACCACACCTATTGGCAATAAATGTATGTAAATGATAACGTGTACCCTCTTTTTAGCCATCACTGATAGGATTTTGATAATAACGTGATCCTTTTATCTGTGCCACAATGCATATGAGCATGTTTTATTTTGGGAAAAACTGCATCATATTTTTTTCATCACATTGTAAATGTATGAACTATGCAAAACACCGTAGATTCTCTTGAGGAGTAAGATCACCTACCTGCACTGCAATCTTGAAGGACACCTCTCTGATGGTGCTGAGAGGAGGATAGAGCCTTCCCTCAGCCAGGTGCTCCTCTGTGACCATGTCAGCTATCGCCTGAGACAGAATAAGGAAAGGTAGTTTGAAGGAGAAGGCAGGCGTATCCACTGAGAACAGGAAATGTAAATACTGAGATGAGGAGTGACATAATAGTAAAATAATAACTGTAGGCCTATAATAAGGATGAAAGTGTGTACAAATCAATACTACTACACATGCAGGGGGGAATCATTGCAACAATCAAGAATTCGTGTTTCATTTGATCTCTTTACATCGTGTCTAATTGTGTTCTGTTTGTATGGGAGTTTATGAATATAAATTAGCTTTTATATGCCATTCACTTGTGATATTATAGGAACAGCCTCAGAAATATTTGTTGATAGTTTCAAACACTGCCTTTGTGGATGATTGTTTTCTCAATCTGCCATATCCCATAAGGACACTAGATCTCATTGTTTCAAATCTCTGTAGCATCAACAGTGAAACTGCATCAAGCAAATTTCTTTTATGAGCAGTTTCCAAACGGAGAACTCAGCAAACATTCTGTCCCACCGTGGATCTGCTGCTCACAAAATATAACTGGATGAACAGAATTTACTGAAGATGCTGTTGAGACTGTATGATGGCACCTCAGAAACATCGTCCAGGGTCATTTTGGGGCTAAGTCTAAATGAGTAACTGATCATAGCACCTCTGCTGTGGTAAGGAAGATGTCATCAGATATGTGACGCACTCCGCAGGCTATAACACCCAGAGCGACACCAGGGAACACGTAAGCATTGTTTCCCTGCCCGGGGTAGAACGTGCGCCCATCAGCCAGGGTCACCTTGTTAAACGGGCTTCCACTCGCAAAGATGCCCCGGCCCTTATTGCAAAGGGGGAGACGGGGGGAAAGAGAGATGATGAAAAATCCATACAAGGCTTTTTGAAAAGTCAGAAACAGAAATGTTGAGGTTTGGATTTGTGAGATGGTAAAGACTGAACATTTTACCTCTGTGAGCTGGTAGCACTGCTCCGCCGTGCACTCGGCCTTGCTGGTGGGGTTACTGAGTGCAAAGATGATCGGCTTCTCATTGAAGGATGCCATGTCTTTGATAATCTTATCAGTAAATGCTCCTGCAATAGCAGCCACGCCTTGATATATATAAGTCAAAGTGCAGAGGGAAAATCCATCAGACCCAATGATGACAACTTCAAATTCACATCTACAGTACTTCCTGTAGCCACCTTTTCCTGATGGTTCAAAGTCATTTGTAGGATGTGAACAATTTAGTGAATAATTGGAATTCCAATATCCTAAATGATGTTTGAAAACCGACCAACCATCAATCACTTTCTACTTTTGATCAGTTTTGATCTGCATTTTTATCATATATGCAATAAATGACAATGAATGAATCACATTTTTTGAGATACTCTTAAATTTTCAGTGGTACATGAACTTGAGGTACCTTGGCACTTTTCTGCTTCACTTTATTACTGCAGTGAACTTTCCGGGTGAACGGAAGACGCAAACTCACCTATAATGGCGGTGGGTTTGATGGCGTGCACCACCTCCTCCAGGGTCTTCAGGTGAGGGTGCTCATGAGCAAACTCCTCCTTCTCGTGGTTAAGATAACCTCTTCCCTGCATTTGGTCAAATGTTTCTTTTCAGAACTCTATGAGGTGCAGATTTTTTTTTTTTTTTTTTTTTTTGTGACCTAAATAATCTGAGTTTAGGACAAGACAAAACAGAGACTTAAGACAGAGACCGTGAGTTTACCTTCACAATGAGACCTTTTGAGTCCACCATCCAGATCCGCTTGGCAGCTTCTTCTCTGGTTATGCCCTCTTTGGCCATGGCCATCATGAGCAGGTGGGCAATTCCCAGAGCAGCCTGGAGGAGAAAAAAAAAAACAATTTCTGAACTATGTAAATCAAATTCAGTCAAAGTGGTTCAGGTACATGCTTATCTCTCAAGTATTAAGGAAAGTTAGGACAGTTATTTTTGTTACATTAAGCAAATCTCACCTCCCCTGCTCCCTGGAAAACAAACGTGTGGTCCAATAGTTTATTCTTGGTGAGCTTCAAAGCAGCTAAAATCCCTGCAACAGCAACTGAAGCCGTGCCTGATAGAAAAAAGAAAAAGCAGTGAGAACCATGCTGATATTTAATAGATCAGAGCATCTTTAAAGTGATCACAATGTAGATCGCACATGAAAATCAACGACAGAGAAAAAGGGTAGACAAGTAATACAGATCATTTTGAGTTATATTTAAAGAAGGTTTTAGAATTCTTTAAAAAGTTCATCTTAAAATTGGAAAATAACACACAGGCTGCCGTAGATGCTGGTCAGGAAAAGCGTTTTACCTTGAATGTCGTCATTGAAGGTACAGTATCGATTCCTGTATTTATTAAGAATCCGAAAAGCGTTGCTGTTGGCAAAATCCTCAAACTGGATCAGGCAGTTCATCCCATATCTGCAGGGCGACAGGGTGAGCATTAACCAAACGAGATCATGTACATGTCTTGTATTTTATTTGTGCTTTTACTCACTTGTCTGTCACCGCCTGCATGAACTCATCAATTAGCTCATCGTACTCCTTTCCTCTGATTCTCCTGTGCTTCAGTCCAATGTACAAGGGATCATTGAGCAACGTCTGGTCCCAAATAAATAATAACAATGATAATAAGAGACAGATTCATAAAGCTTAAATAATGCTCAAAATACAATTAAAAGCAAAATAACACACACAAAATGAAAGCTATAGCTCAATTTCATTTCAGTTACAGTAATAAGTAATAAACCGCCAGTAATTCTGATACTGAATCTGTCAAGTGGTGACAGATATGGTGCCAGTTGAGAGTATTATAGTAGCTCATAAAACCTACGTACGGCCTTCCTGCAGCTCTGAGGTCATACCTGGTTATCAGTTCCCACATCCAGCAGCACAGGAAGACACTGCTGTGGACGAACCCCACCACAAGCTGTGTAGAGCGCCAGTTTGCCCACAGGAATTCCCATACCGTAGCTGCCCAGGTCACCCAGACCGAGGATACGCTCCCCGTCTGTCACCACAATAGCCTACACCGAGAGAAACATGTTAGCAATATATAAAAACACACAGTCAGATTCTCAGGTGTGTGTGTCTGTGTATGCATATGGAGGGGATACCTTTATATTTTCTTCGGGCCAGGAATTGAGCATGGTGGCAATATGGCCTCGATCGTGGATGGTGATGAAGAGTCCTCTGTAAAGAATAAGGGTGCAGTGTCATAACATCAGCACTGATGCTGTGTCAGCTCAGCAGGATAAATTTAAGGGTTTGATTGATTTGATACTGGGTGTTAACGGTCCCATTCACTTCAGAACCCTATGAAAGTCTTGAAACATGCCTGAGAGGTATTCCATCACATTCAACATTTGCTTGTTTTTATCAAATGTTGATAATCCTTTGATCAAATGTTTCAAAGTTATTGTCACTTTTTGCAGTGGAGTCCAAAAGTGTGAGACCACATTGAAAATCTGTGATGTTTTCCATGTAAATCTGGAAATAATCAGAAAGTCTGGCATCNAGACCACATTGAAAATCTGTGATGTTTTCCATGTAAATCTGGAAATAATCAGAAAGTCTGGCATCATAAGAAACTCTTTGGAACGTTGTCAAATCATGCTGGGATAACTTGGCTCATCAGATTCTGCACAAACTTGTGTCAGCTAGAGTGCATGCTGTCATTAAAGCAAAAGGGGGGGCATCAAATACTAAAATATTCTGAAAATCATGGACATTTTTCAAAGATTCAACTTTTCACTCAAATCGTTAAGATGATATTATCATTGGTAATGAAAAATGTTGTATTAAATTCAAAAAGAATACAAAATAGAAGCATTTTCACAGTGGTCTCAGACTTTTGGACCCCACTGTATATGTCACTTTATTTTAAAAATACTCAAACAAATATAAAAGTCATGTCAAAGCAGCATCCTTTGAAATGCAACAAATGACCAAGAGTACAGTATCATTTTCACATGACCATACGTGCTTTCAAATCTCAGACTTTGGTGTGTCCTTGAATGCACCAACAAGTTACAGTTGTTACTGTAATAACACCTGTACCTGTAATTTATTGCTGCAGACCACAGACTGATGGTATGACTGCTGAAGTGCATGATTACAGGCATGATGCATAAAGAGGATTAACATCATTGTGTGCCTTTTTTATCACCCAGCTGACACTGCTACCAGACAAATTAAAGTAACAGAATTTAATTTAAATGAATTATGACACAGAGCCAGATATGTTTTTTTATTTGAAAGTGCAGGGCAAATTTGTGCTGTACTTTCAATTTATGTGCACAATTTATGTGCACAATTTGTGTGCAATTACTAAGACAGCAGCTAATTATGCAACCTCAGCGTGGAACTACATAACGTGCACACTCTGTGGGGAAATGAAAGTTCATATAGGATAAATTCACTGTCTGGATTTTTCTGAGATGCTACATAGTAAAACATTCAACTCCACTATGTGTGCTGAAAAGAAATGGAAACCAATGTCTGCCTGAAAATAAGGAAATGAATTTTAACAGTAACTTATACAGGATTTGTATTAATGGGCCAACATGCTCAATCATCATTGGCAAAAAAGGGGATGTCTGTAATAATGTAAGAATGAGATAATAGAACACAAAAATTAATGTGTGAATAAACTGTAGTATAAAGCTACAAAGCAGATGTGTTTTTCTCACCGTGGTCTCCTGAAGGCCAGGCCGTACTGCTGACAGGCCAGTCCTACAGTGGGAGTGTACACAATGGGCATGAACTCCTCCACGTCAGAGGTCAGCAAACGGTAGAACAACTTCTCATTCCGGTCCTGGAGTCCCATCAGTAGAATGTACCTGACAGAGAGATATTTTAATTTTAATCTGAGTTCAGGAGCTTCAAGCTGCAGCCAAATTCATAGCTACTAGCGTATTAATGTACCAGCATATAATATTTGGTGATTTAATCACATTAATCTCAAGCTAAACCAATTGGTTTTACGACACTGCTGCACATGATTCTTTTTTAGGTCAAAAAAGATGAAAGAGATAAATGAGACAGAGAATAATGTGTTTTATAATATAATATTACAACCTCTGAAAAATGATCATAGAGTTGAATCAACCTCTGACCTTTCCCAAACAATTTCAACAAAAACTGAACACAATACACTTCACAAAGGCAGAATTTGCTAAATGGCTGCTGTATTACATTCGACAAGTGTTACTGTATGCACATCTGTTGAAGTTGCTGAGCGTGGAAATTTGATATCTTCCTCTTTTTCAGTTTCCTTTCTTCCTCTATGAATGCTGAACATCATTGCAAAATGTGAGCCTAGGCAGAAGTTGCTCCTCTTTGATTTTGTGTAACAGACACTAAAACCTGACATTATGATTTTAATTTGAAATGATTCTTTTCTTTATCTAATCCAGTGTAGCTCTGCTGCAGTTATTTTTGAACACCATTATCATCTATATGAAAAAACGTACAACAGCATGTTTTATCAGTGTAGCATATTGAAGGGCAGATCTTACCTTTAAAGGACCATATCGGTGATTTTGCATATCTATTTAGCCCAATAGATAGTACCTGCTTAGACATTACATTCCTGCCAACAATTTTCCAAAACATAAAACTGTCTTTTAGCTTTTGTGTTATTTTGCCAAATCTCCTAATGTGATAAAATCAAATGTTCAGGAGATACACCCACCTCAAAATTCAATGTTTCACCTGCTAACACGTAAGTCACACTGTAAAAGACACGGTACGTTTGGTTTGCTGTTATTGATTACTTAGCTCAAGCACGTTCAAGCCTCTCAAGTTGATTTTAACAGCGTTCTGGAGTGAACCGAAACCAATCGCTGGCTGTAAGGTAGGAAAAACAATCCTAAAATTTACCGCTCCAGTAGTATGTTTTAGAAAAAGTGCTGTATTATAATGTGTATACAAACTGTACTTTTTGGTCTCAAACATGCAAAATCAGTAGTATGCCCTTTAAGTATACAAGGATACATTGATTTAAGTTTATAATAAATAAAAAAGGAGGCAACTGTGCACTGCCGTGTGTGATGAGCTTCCAATCATCCGGGTTTACTTTGTAAATCTCTGAGTCTGTGCTCACTTGTCCAGTGGGTTGGTGCGTGTTTCGTAGCTCTTCATGACACGCAGCGCTTGGACATCCTGGGATAGGAAGCAGGGAGGCAGCAGGCCGTGGATGCCCAGTTGTAGGCGCTCCTCCAAGGTGAATGCCATTCCCTACAGGGAGGAGAAGCAGCAGTGAGGTCACGGTGAAACTCATGGAAAGGGTTTGCTCCAACAGGCAAAAGTCCAATACTAAACAAGCAATCAGACTTCCATGGTGACTCATCTGTTAGACACAAGAGCTTGAGGTTAAGTGTGACTCATACTGCCCAATAACAGTGGTCTTTTTGAGCTTTTCTCCAGATTATTATTTACTTGCCATTTTTGCACTGTGTGTAAAGACCAAAAAAGTAAAAGAGAAGTAAAAGTCAAAGAAGACAGCATGGAAAAGCTCTAAAAACGTTTTGGTGAATGACACTAGTGAACAATATGAGGCCAAGCAGATAATCTAGTAATTCCGTACCCATCTGCTTTGTTGTTGTGGCTCTTCTGTTTCAGTGTGGACAGGCTTTCCAAAGTGTGATCAGAGGGAAGCGTGAGGTTTAATCTGTTTATTCTGTCCAACTGTGTGGGAGCCTGAATTCACTCCCCAGTCAGCTGCACTTCCATGTCTTCCTCTCTGCTTTCTCGCCGTCTGTTTCCTCTTGATGCTTGTATGCCAAAGAAAACTCTGACCTACATGTAGAGTAAATGGACCTATAAAGTCAGTGGGATGTACTGTGGGTCGGTGCATATTCTGAATGCATCCTTAAAGGACCATACCAACCATTGTGCATGTTTGAGCCTAATACATTCAATTTTCATACATGCTATGTTACTGATAATCATTTCCCAAAGGATAAAACCATATTTCAGCTTTCCTGATATTTTGCAAAATCTCTTAATCTTTCAAATCAATCAAGTGATACACCCACCTTAAAAATCCATGTTTCGCTGCTAATAGTTACGCAAAATTATGAAGTCACAGTCGTTTAAATATTCTGATACACGCAGGTCTTCTTTTGGGACTATATTCTCTGGTGGAGACATACATTTACTCTGCACTTTTTATTGCACTTAAACGCTAAAATTACTTAACTTTGAAAAAACCTGAATATAAGTCTTGTTCACAATGATGGATTATCTATCCCAAGGATGTTTCAAGTTTCAACAAGTTGATTTTAATAGCATACCAGAATGAACTGAAACCAGTGACAGTCTGAAAGGTAGGAAAACATTTTTGTAATTCATCGTTTCAGTAATATGCTTTGGGAAATGATTGTCAGTAACATTATGTGTATGAAAATTGAATATATTAGGCTCAAACATGCAAAATGGCCAGTATGGTCCTTTAAGTTGGAGTCAAGTTCTGGTTATGAAATGTGATAGTGGCTTAGATATATGGTTACAAATAGTACCTTCAGCAGTCAGTTAGAATGCCTGCATAACAGTTGTTCCACAAACCGCGTGATCTTCCATTGAAGAGAACAAGAAGCCAGCAGCTATATATCATGTAGACACTACCTACATATAGTATCATGTACTGTAGCTACAACTAATAACAACAAAAGGTCTGCCAGAGGTCATGCAAGGAGGCAGGCTGACAGATTGGTGTCTGAAATGCCAACAGAGATTAACATGACACAAACGGCATACAAGCTATGAATAGTGAAAGATAAAGAGGAAGACAGAAAGCATTTCAGTGCAGACAGTAGACTTTTCAAAAAGAGCTGCAGCAGATGGAAAACTTCAAGACATAATTTAGCAAATCTATCAACATTAATGTTCAAACAGCCAGAGCGTGTCAGTGTCTCAATACTGTTAAGATAAACCTACAGTATCAGAGTGAGCAGTTAAAGACTCAAAAGTTACCTAATTAACACTCCAAACTTCCATCTGTAATTAACACACAGTCTACACACCTTCTGTCACCAGACACGGAGAGCATGTGACAAAACATATAGAAGGAGTGAAAACTCTTCCTGTTAGAATAAACATCAGGATGACGAGGCACACTTACAAACGCAAACACTATCATGGATTACTTGGATTCATCTAGAACAGAATAGGACAACGCATAATCATAATACCAGCTAAAGATCTACCAGCTATCTAGTGTTTCACATTAATTTATACTGATCAGCTTTTTTTATTTTTGCTTTTTTTTTTTTTTTTTTTTTAGATAGTAAAATTATTGGAATCTGTTTTGCGGGATGGTCACGATCAATGTTAACGACGTGAGATGGAAAATGCTTTAGATCCCTGGTTTGCATGTGAAATTCTAAGTGTAAATGAGCTTCATACTACCGTTAACGCTCCCAATGGAAATATTCACCATTACACTGAGTGAAAGTGTGAAAGTACTTAAGTGTTTTTAAAAGTGAAGCAAGCTGTCACCGGAAAAAAGGGAAGGCCATCTTGTCCAGAATAGTTAAGTTTAAAAAGGTATAATAAAGTTTTAAAAAATGTATTTGACGTGGAAGGTTTGTAAATTTGGGTAAAAACGACAGGGTAGTTCTGTGACTTTTATGCTTGTAAAGCGGTGTAATAAACCAATATAAACTGATTTTCTGACCTTGAGCATCAACTGAACTGTGAGTCACCATGAAAAGCCTGACGCTGAACTTCCAACTGCTGACTGAGCATCGACAGCGGAAGGAACTGTGACTGACCTCGTGTTGGCCTTTGAAATCAGACTCGGCTAAAACTTCTGTGTATCTGTGTTACTTTCTTGGTAGATTTGCCATGACAGAGAAATGTATTGCCTGTTTAGAAGCAGTTTCCAGAAAAATACAAGAATGTTATTTAATTCCATAAAGGTGGAAACATGTTTAGTTAAAGGACAACACTGGTGATTTTGCATGTTTTAGTCCAATAAATATTACCCGTATTTACGTTGCTGACAACTATTTCCCCTACCTTAACCCAAACACACAAAATGACCAGTATGGCCTTTAATTTGTATAAAGCTACAGTAAAACCACTGGTGAGTCACTCCATGAATGTTTAGACCATTTTTAACAAGAGCATTCTTTCCATGTACAGTAACTCATAGAAAAATACCCATATTTTTATACTACTGCAAAAACTGTGAAACTAAACTAGGTCAGGATTACTTTTAAATCAAGTAGGCAGTCGTTAATCTTTAAGCCTTTATGGTTTTTAAGGCAGAGCGAAAGCAGACAGAGAGGCAGAGCATGTCAAACACTTAACAGAAAACTATGAGAGGAACATACAGAGTTCCAGATATGAAGGCTAAACTACTCGAGTGTTTCACTTAGATAGGAGCTCTGGCATTCACATGCTACACCATGTGGTGCTTATATGGTAATCTCTGCTTTATGTGTTCTGCCACCATAGTAAATGATATGCGGGACATTTTGTTGTCTGTAGAAACAATGTCCTGAAACAAACTAATATACAGAGGGTGTGGCCTGATTACACCTTGAGGCTCTTGCTGTATCAAGTTGCATATTAGAAAAAGAATACTTTTTACATGATTACCTTTGCAGTGCTTTGAGGCATATTTCATAGGAGTACCACTTTGCCACAATTAGCAAAATACATGTGGGTGGTGTATAGTAAAGCTGTACAATAGCAAAAGACTTCACATTCTGCATAACCCTCATAATATAACCATGCATTGTATACTTGATTATACTACCTTAAGAGTTATCAGGGACAATAATAGGCTTATTTAGTCATAAGCCTATTATTATCCCTGATAACTCTTAAGGTAGTACAATCAAGTCAGAGACTGGATTTGTGCCAGATAGAAAAGATGTTACACATCACAGTGAGCCTACCTTATTGAGGTGGGGGTTTCTGGTGATGTCATAGCCCCGTTTCTTGGTGCTGACGCTGCCTTTGCGCATCGTCCCAGAGTGACAGACCCGTACAGCCTGGAAAGATGTCTGGTCCGCCAGCCAGCCCCCAGCAGGATAACCTAGGGAGCCTACGAGGGGCCTCATCCCAGCTGCAGCCATGCGTCTACACAGAGACAGCACGGCTCTTCTTGGAAGGGAGTTCATACTTCCTGCAGAAAATGTGGCAATACAATCACCATTTTTATATTGGTGCAATATGTGCAATTTGGTCTAGAGCCTTAGATTTGGACCAAATTGCATATTGATATCTATCATGGGATAAATATGCATTATATTTTTTTCCCCCACTGAGATCAGTGTTTCGCTTTTGAAGACATAGACAAAAGAACAAAGAATGTCCTATTTCACAATGTTCCTTGATCTGCCCCTGGATAGAGATTGGCACTATAACTTAATGGACCATGCCCCACAAATTAAGAAACGAGTGGACATATTAACCTCTTCAGTGGAGGTAAAGAAAGAAAAAATAAGAGAATATACATGAATAAATCTGAGAAAAACTTTAATTTGATGATGTGCCTTAGCAACCAGACAACCAAATACATATGCAATATCTGGTTGCCATATTTGTTTGGTTGAAGAAAAGGTCTTTTCAAACAGGTAATGCACAGTATTTTTTTTTTTTTCATTCCAGCTAAATAATCAAAGGCTTTCTTTTGAGGCATCTAGAAAAGGAGATAAAACAGTGATGGGATTTTTCAAAGTTTAAACAAAAATTCAGTGTAACTACACGAGAGGTTAATTCAGATGCCAGGCACCTTCTGCGGTGGAAAAAACAGGACGGACGACCTAGAAACCCACAAATAGCTCAGGTCAGGTAATATAAGTTGCAGCAGGCTGGTCCAGCCTCCTGTAAACAAGCTACTTCATATGAGAGGTGAAGTTAATGTTAGCTTAGCCACAGCTGAGTCACTGTGGTTACAGTGATAAACAACAGCTTCTGCAGTCACAGCTGTACCAATGTGCAAATATTGTGAATAGTTAATGTAAGTACAGCATAAATAAAGTATAATATCATCGGTTCAGTAAGTGCAAATGTAAATCCTGTAGTGTGCAGCACCAGAGCTAAGTATTAGCTAGCTGTACCTTTCTGATTGTTATTAAATCAGTCTGCGCAGCGGCTAATGTTAGCTAGCTAGCTAACACTAAGCTAGCTTTACCTGAAGATGATGTGAAGCTGCTGCTCCTGTGTTTCAAGCTCCAATCTTCATAGGAGGCGCTCTGCTCGTCTCTCGATTTAATAATTAATCTTTGTGTGATCGGCGGGTATTGGGGATCGACTGCAAACAGCTGATCCAGACTCCAGGATTGACATTGACAGCTTCTCCTCCCAGTCGGTGTGCCTCCCTGCACTGCCCGTTTCTGCGCAGCCACCAATCAGACAGCAGCATGGAGGACGGAGGAGTCCCAACCCACACCTCCTCCCTCTTTATTATACTAAACATACTGTATGCTCCAATATGCACTAAATATGCAACTCATTTTCTTTAAATCCCATTATGGAGCATTTTGCATGCTGGTCAAACTGGAAATGCAGTGGAATTATTGATGTTGCATGACCTATTTCTATTTCATAAAACATTCCCTGTAACTGAGAAAAATTGACATATTTTAACTGTTAGTCATTCAGAGACAAAACTTGGAAACATAAGAATCCGAGCCTGTACTGCAATTTATAATATGGAGTGATGTATGGCTCCACCTGCTGGCCAGTATCCCCGTCTCCCAGCTTTTAACTGGCAGATATCCTGATGAAACCAGGGTGGCATGGTGGAGCTTTTCACTTCTGTGAGCTGCATGCTTCAAAACATGCAAGAATACATAATCATGTGCTTTGCTCAATCAGATTTAACAGAGGAATTTAGAACAAATGATTGGAAACAAGTGGCTGCCATTCATTGGCTTCCCATTTTCTTATATCTGTAGATGAATAACAGTTCAAAGTATATCTGTATCTAAAAAAGGTTTATTGAAAGGTTCCTGTTTGCAAACATGAATGCAAATCACAGTTTACTTTTGTTAAGTAACCACTGTTTGTCCAAGAATAGGAACTTCCCAAATGAAGCAGGTTGTCCTTTTACACTGTCCATCTCCATCAAAATGTCCAACCAGGGTTACTTTCCATTGGTATTATTGTCTAAAAATGGTATTGCTCATAAAGGTTAAAAAACACTTAAATAGTACATACAATTATGAAAAAAAATATTTATATACTTTATCTGTATCTGAAAATACACACAAAGTGTCTTCACAGATTTCTTCTAAGAAATGACAAACCTAAACAAACCACAACATTTGACAGTATGCAAACAATTGTGCTTGTTAAAACATTTAGCGGTACTACACACGCACACGATGCAATACACATTTACCACCACCTTCATTTACCACCACAAAATTATACCAGAACTATAAAAAAAAAAAAAACATTAAACNACTATAAAAAAAAAAAACATTAAACACACACATTAATAATTTCAATATTCAAAAAACAAAAAGTCCAGGCTTTATAAAACTGCATATTATCAGCCTAAACCTAAAATTATTACTTAAAAAACTGTAATTATCATTGCATTTACATCCAGTGCATACAGAGCATTACAGATACCGTATCCAAACTAACACACACTACATTTTCAAATTTCACAGCAACTATATTCTTATGACACTGACTAAACAGATCACGTATCAGTCTGTCTTCATTTGCACCGTTCTGGAAAGTTTCACCAAATGACAAAAGAGAGAAATGCTTCAGATCACTACGCTGGTGCCGCTACGGGAGCTTTTATCCTGAGAGAGAAAAGTGACACAGAGGTGAGGGTAAGTTAAAGACAGAGACATGACGATCTAAAACATACAGGCAGATGGAAATAAAGACCAAAAGACAAAGAAGCAAAGAGAGACGAAGTTGACAGAAGAATGATTGGAAAATAAACGGAGATAGAAAGCAAGGAAGAAAAGTAACTTTCAACAGCCTATTGGTGTATAAAGTGTATGTTAGTAGTTGTGTGTGGATCTTACAGAAAAGCGGTCGTAGTTCCTCCTGCCATTACTCTGTCCAGGCTGGTTTTCAATGGAGGAATAGCTCGGGGGTTTCTCTNCCTCCTGCCATTACTCTGTCCAGGCTGGTTTTCAATGGAGGAATAGCTCGGGGGTTTCTCTGGCCATTCCCTGCCTTTACCCCCTCTTCCTCTGCTGCTGTCTTCATCTGAGCTCCAGGATCCTCGATGGTGCTGAGGAGGTGAATAGCTCCTATCCCTCCGCCTTGATTTGTCCCGTAGTTCCTCAATTACATCATCACGACTACGGGACCGCGGCCTGGACCCACTTCCTCCTCTCCTCCCAGCCGAGCCTGCTCTGTCATTTCTGATACCTCCATGTGCTCCTCCTCCTCCTCCTCCTCCTCCTCGCCTGTTGTCCCAATCTGAGTCGTCACTGTAATCACACAAGATCCCTCGGCGGGGAGGAGAAGGGTCTCTGTATCCACGATTATCACGGGGGTAGCCCCCTCCTGATCGATTTGTACTCCCACTGGACTGCCTAGATATTCTGGGGCCACCCCTGGGTGGCTCTCCACCTCCAGGCTCCCTGCGTGAGGAATAGCCGGGTACATGTTGGATAATGGGAGGCAGGGTGATCACTCTTCTTTCTGTCCCTCTGACCCCCATCTCATCCAGGGCTGACAACATACTAGGAGGTCCTGGTGTGAAGGGAACTGCTGGGGGAACCGGTTGGGGCTGAGGATGAGGCTGTAATGGAGGCATGCTTTGGAGAGTATGTGGAGCCATTAGGGAAGCCCCAACATCTAGCCCCCTTACCTGGTTCTCCAGGTAGTTCAACATGTTGTTGCCTTGGATGCTGCCATGCGCCCTGCCGTTTACATGGTGAAGAGGAGGAGGAGGAGGAGGCTGCTGCTGCAGAGGCAGGGGTGACAGGTTCATGGGAGCCATGGCAAAGTTCTCTTTAACAGGATGGTCTGAGAACGAGCCTGCGAGGGCATTAAACATGAAAAGGTTATAGCTTAAAACACAATCTGGAAAGGCATAATTATTTTAAATACATTTTGACTGGTCAAAGCAAGAAAGGTGCAGCAAAGCAATTAATCACTTATCATTTTTATTATCAACGAATTGTTTTAACTGTTATCAAGAAAAAATGCTAAACATTCTTGGTTCCAGCTTTTCCACTGTGAGGAGTTTCTGCTTTTCTGTTTCTTTGGTTAATTGAATTCCTTTGAATTTTTCACAGTTGGTCTTTGAGCTCTTAAATCTCCTGATGGGCACTAGTCTGGGTGTGTTACATTTTATAAAACAATTCTTTTTTTTTTTTAGGTCTGCAAGAAATAGTCAATTTCAGTATCTGACCAACAGTTTAAAAATCTAAAGGTTCAGATTCAGTTTACCTTGATATGAACCTGAGAAAATAAGTTAAGTAAATAAGACCAAGGAATAATCATTAATGAAAATAATCATTAATAAGTCAGCCCTATGTATGTTTAATTGTGCTGTGGCACTAACCTGAATACAATATGGGTACTCCCTGGGAGGAGGCATTGGAGCTGATCGGAGCATAAATCGGTTGGCCATGCATCCAGGGAACCATCGCCTTCTGAGCATCTCGCAACATCCTGTGCTGCATCACCGCTGAGAGCAGAGTACAGAGGAGGTCAGACTGATGTGGAAACCCACAGATAATTAATTAACAGCTTTCAAAGCCGTCAATATAAATTCCTTTTGGCCAAAAACAATCTGGTTTTGATTGATTAGACAGACATATCTCCTCAACTAGACATAACGAAGCTATTTTTGACCCCCCTCCGCCCCCAGACAGAATTTGCTTCCTAACCAGGTATGGGGGAAAAATCTGACCTACCTTTTTCTGGGCAGCAGCACGTTCGCGGACAACATGGACAGCGGACATAGCAGCAGCATTTCTGTGGACAGCACTGGCAGCAGCAAATGCCGAATAGGATGATCAGCAGCAAGGCACCAATGATGATGAACAAGACCGTCAGCCAATCTGGAACAGCAGGAACAGCTATTACGGAACATAATCTACTGCACTACTACTGACATGTCCAACTTTTTTTCAGTAAACCGGTACCTCTTCTTCAGGAAGTTTATTCAGGTTCAATGTAACAGAGAGCACAGTAACTCACTGAGGTAACTTACGGTAAACTATGAGCTTGATTTCACGGTCAGAGTCTCCCGTCGTGTCACCAGGAGCCTCGATCGCACAGAAATACACACCATTATCCCACCACATTACCTCATTGATGACCAGGTCAGCCTCTGTTGAAACCAACACAGTAGCATTATACACAATAAAACAAGACAAGACCAATTAGGTTAAATTGAGCTGAGCTTGATCGCCACAGCAATATAGATTAATATAAAAAAGTAAAGCATGTTGAATACAAAGTGAAATTAAGTAAAACACAGAAGAGCAAAGATGTTCGAGAATATCCCAAAATGTTTGGGATACTCTAGAAGATAAATATCCCAAAGATAAGATAACATGTATTATTTATCTTGTGCTTTTCTTGTAGTTGTGTTATAAAGTATAATTTCTACTGACTCATTAACTGCCACAGAAGCACTTGAGCTCCTCCAAGTATGCAAATTATGTCAATACATATGCAAAATAATGCATTAATCAGCAAGTACTTTTTAGCCAAAATATACTAACCATTAGCCAAGGTGCTGAGACGTAACATTTGCCTTATATCATTTAAATTTATGTTAATGTTTTAACTATGTTCACATTATATGAACCATGCTGTTTAAACTGAAATTTTCACACATTTTTTGATAAAACTTACTGTTCTGAATGGTAATTCTGCGTTCTCTATAGTCTGCACCCAGTATCGGCTCATTAGTCCCCCTCTTCTGGATCACAACACGAACTGTGCGCTGGCGGTCTGGACAGTCATTGGATGGGTCCTGACCCAGCTGCAGAGCAGCCTGATAAGCTTGAGAATCAGAGAAAAAATTATTTTCTTGCATATTGTTATTTTTCATTGTTACAATTGTGAATCACTTTGAATCAGTCTCAATGCTTTTTGATATTTTTACTCCATTCTGATGAAATCCTTCAGTTGAATAACTACGCAACTTTCACATTTGCCAACATGCTAACAGTTTGATAATCAAGTCAGCGGATAATCACTTGATAGCCATTAGCTAATGAGATGTGAAAAAATGAATTCACCAGGGTACCAAATGGTATTTATAAATGTTTTAAGGATAGTCTATGTGCTTAGGAGAGTTGAAGTTTAGGATAGTTATGACTGTATAATATAGTGTTTGCAATTTTGGGATTGTATAAGCAAAATGACGTGATACAAAAGTAGACAAAAGTAGGTATGAAGGATAGTAGAGCTTCTGATGGGACATAATTGATATAATATTTTTATTCTTTAGAGGGCAGCAGAAGCCAGGGAAAGTCTGGAGAATTTTACAGTGATTACAGAAAGATGATGTTTTAAAATACTCAATAAAATTTAAGATATTTTTAATATTCTTTGTCTTATTTGAAAAAGGTGAAATGTCAAAAAAATACTAAAATTTTCATACTTTTATGTCAATAAGATTATGAATAGAAAACTTGCATTTAACAGTGACCTGACTACATTTAATAAAGCATGATTTCTTCATCAGATTACTCTTACTAAATAAAGTTACCTCAGCGGCTGCTAAACTGCTGCAAAGTGATTTCATCCACAATGCAAAAATTCCTACTACATCTAACAAAACTGAACCAGGAAAATTAATTTTCTTTTTATTACAGTTTTCTAATTAACCCAAATTAGAGACAGCCAATACTGGTGTTAGAAATCTTTACAATAATGTTGAGAAAACTATTTTATTTGAGAAACCAACTGGAACCAAATTAATATCAGGTTGTGTCGACTGACAGCACCTGACTAAACTTTTACACAGCCTGTTTCTGGATCATTTTTCCAAGTTCTTTGGAGATTAAAAGTCTCCAAATACCCATCCACATGCAAAATATATAAATATTATCCATCTGATAATTCCTTCAACTTTGAATATGATTAGGTTAATTGTAATTGCCATGAGTTCAGAGTTGAATTAAACATACTTGGCATAAAAACCAGTGAAAGCTTGTCCTAAGTATTCCTAAGTTTAGCCTCAGTCTCACACTAAAGAGTCCAGGGTGATTATTTTTGTTATGAATTAATATTTCGATTGGCAAAACTGGCATCTTCAAATTAGTTATTTTCTCCAAACAACAGTAAAAACCCAAATGAATTCAATTTGAATCAGAGAAAAGCAGCAAATCCTCACATTTGACAAGATGGAGCCAGCAAGTGTTTTTTTCATTAACTTCATGAATGACAAGGATGAGTCATTGTTTATTACAATAGTTAATTTTGAGTAACTAATCTAAAATCAACTTATCGTTTTGGCACTAAAAATCGTCTATGTTGACCCTCCTGCCACACATTATGTGCCTGTGCCACTATTTTTCTACCGTGTGCTTTGGTTTGGCTACATCCCAGCACATTTACACCGCTGTGTCCTCACCTGTGGAGTAGTACTCCAACACAGGGTCTTTACAGAAGGACTTGTATCTCCAGACGACCAGGACATCCTGAGGGTTTGCTGAAGTGGTAAAATCACAACGCAGGATCACGGAGGCAAACAGCATTGTACTTCTCACTGTTTGTGGGACAACCACCTGGATGGAGAGCACATCTAATAAAAGATACAAAGGATTGTGGGGTAAGACAATTAATATGAAAATAGAAGGGCAATTCAAATTTAAAATGATTAACTTTGAACAAACGAAATATTGTGTTTGTGTTAGGGCTTTGTTCTTTTGTGTTGGACAAGAATCTCACCAGACTGGTAGGAGTTACAGCATAGCTTTTCAATTGCTGACATACCACACTAAATCATTAACAGTAATGACTGTTACTCATGATCAGCTATGTATAGTGCATTTAAGTAGACAAGGTGTTGAGCTATTAATTACAGTTACAATTACAGTTACAATTACAAACGGCCACTTTAAGTGTACAGACTTGTTTCTTTTGGTTATGCTGTTTTCAACATGTTTTTCCACACAAATGCACATTTCTGCACTAAATCCTTGATAGTGTTGCAAAAACACTGTGCATATTTTTCAATCAAAACTACAGTATTTCAACATATCTCCTGAAATAATAATCCAGACTTCAAAATTGTTCCAGTGGCTGAATATATTGTATTTGTATATATATATCTATATATATATACTGTAAT
Organism: Lucifuga dentata; assembly: GCA_014773175.1. Classification (NCBI taxonomy): domain Eukaryota; kingdom Metazoa; phylum Chordata; class Actinopteri; order Ophidiiformes; family Bythitidae; genus Lucifuga; species Lucifuga dentata. The sequence continues at coordinate 28,847 of VXCM01002403.1, forward strand.
GATTTTAGTTCTGTATAGATAGATATTGACACACATCATTGTTTGCACTCACTATTTTTTCTAAAGGTGTATTTTTCAATGTTAAATTTTTTTTCAGGCAAAGTCTTTGCATGGCTGTAACTTTTAAATGTATAAGCCATTTTTGAAGTAAAACGTACAAGTTACTGAGGAAAAATACTCACTTTTCCCTTTATTAGACACATCTGGTCAATTTAAACAGCGCCTGCATTATCCTATTAATCTTTATAAACAAGAAGTCTTAAAAAGAGACAACTTTGAGTTGAATAAACGCCTGCCTTTGTGTGACAGTGTCAACAACTTGTACCTTTACTATAGCTATGAAGTGCAGCAGTCACGTGACTTGTGATCGGCCCTGTCCTGTTTACACGGTTTGTCGATAATTAACTAACAGACACACTTACTTTCGATAGATTACCAAAGTGGCATAGTTTCACATTCCTGCATAAATTATAAATAAATAAATACTTATATACAGCATAGATAGCTGAAGATTATACACAGTTATAAGCCTCACCTGTGGGCAGGTAAACCAGCAGAAGCGCCATCAGTATCATCTTTCCCATCTCGTTGCGCTTTATTATCGCGGAAGCCTGGCTTTCTCTCTCTCTATCCTTTAGGAGACTCAAATTGCACCAAAAATAGTGAATATCTGGAGGATAACGTTTTGTGGACGCAGATCCGCATAATCCTCTTTGTTTTAGGACGGCATATTAACCAGTTCGTGTGTTTCCATCACCAGTGTTCACCAAGTTTCCCACAAGGAGTCCGTAGTGCAGGCGGATCCCATCCCCCCCTCCCAGCTTCAGATGACATCACTGGCCCCGCCCACTAGTGACAGGTGCACTAAAAGAGTGCAACCTACAGATTAACTGCTCCACTGAGAACAAAGACAAACACAAACAGCTCTAATTACGCCGTGTCAGTCTTTTCTTTTAAGTTTTTAATGGTGGTGATTATGTAACCACCAAAAACTGGTTTACCGAATTAAAGGACCATACCGGTGGTTTTGCACGTTCGAGCCCATTATATACAACCCGCAAACACGTTACATTATACTGACAACTATTTCCTAAAATATACTACTCCGGTACATTTTAGAATTGTTTTTCCTACCATCCAGACTGCCATTGGTTTCAGTATATTAAACTCAACTTGTAGAGACTTCAAATGTGCTTGAGATAATCAATCGCAGTGAACACTATCTCTATTATATTTTTTTGTCGAAGTAATTTTACTTAACTGATCCAACACGGAGCTGCAAGGAAGAATCTGTCTCTGCCAGAGAATATAAAGGCAGGAAAAGCCGGTTTAAAGACTAGCCAATCCCACGTTATTTGGGTGAGAGGCAGGGTACACCTGTCAATCTATCACAGAGTTAAAACACACACACACACACACACACACACACACACACACACAAATTCATACTTATCAGCAATTTAGAGTTTCCAATTCACTGATCCACATGTCTTTGGACTGTGGGACATGCAGATACGCAGACTCCTGACAGAAAGGCCTGTTTTTCTGCCTTTCCTATCCAACTGAGTCACATTTTGGCCTCTGGGAACTTTTGATCTTCCTTTGCCAATATTTTTTGCATTTTATACACTATACGATTAATTATATTGATAGATTAATTGATAATTAAACTACAGTAACCATTAGTTTCCACCCATAGTGAACACCTAGGCCTTTCAATCTCTTTGCTTGCTGTCAACAATGTGAAAAGTACAACAGGCACATTCAAAGAACTCTGAATTATTTGAATGTGCACTTGAAAGAGTTTCAGTTAGGTGAAGAAGATGAAGTGTAGATCCGCCTGCCTGGCACGCTGGCCTTCATTTATTCACTTTGGCAAACATCTTAGTTTAAAGTTCACTCCCAGGATGAGTCACATTGAGCAAGTGTTGGAGTTCTTTGTGTGAGCATGTTCACATCTCTTATCGAGCACACAGACTCCAGTCAGCTTTGTGGTTAACTCAAAAGGAACCTGCCTGAGCTGAACTCAAGTTCTCCTTTGAGCTCACTGAAGTGTGCTGGAAATCTTTAAAAAAAAAAAATGCTGTGTTAATTCATGAAAAGCTTTACAATCCCATCCCAAGCCAATAATTGAATTCTTTCCTGGTATTTATTGTCTGTATATGGGAAGCATGCATCATTCATTTTGTCTCATGGTCTTTTTTAGTATATTTCTTCTCTCATTTTGTTTTGATTGTTTGAACATTTTCCTCATATTCTACTCTAACCCATCTGGAGTCAAAAGTAATTTTTGAAGTGCATATTTCTGCCCAGATGGTAAAGAATAAATCATATGACAATCAAATGAGGAAGAATTTTCTAGCATCTTTTTTTCCCCCGATTTTCTAGGATCAAGTCATTTTTCCTTTCTATAACTTTTTCTTTTTGAGTAGAATTGTTAAGATTGCTTTATGGTTATTATGGAGCTTTCTTTTATATTGTATTATATTGTATATTTATATGTATCTAGGATTTTATACTATAATAGAAAATCAAAAATATATTATTTCTATTTTTCAATTTCCTTCCATTTTTTCTATATGTATTTGAAGATTAACTGTGGAGTTTCTCCCCTAAGTTTTTTTTTTTTTTTAAAAGCTTGCTTTTCTAGAATTTAGAACAATCTAGAAACATGTAGGAAATTGGCAGATATTTGACAGAAATGTCAATTATTATAAGCCAAATTTGTTATTCTGTCTTGTAAAAGATTTATTTTTTAACTATGCAAAATAGTTTATACATTTTAAAGCTGTACGCATATTTCTGATGATTGTGTGAAATACCGCAGATGAAGCTTGTGTGCAGCACTTATGTAGCTGTGTATTTTTGATAAGCAGTGATAAGAAACACACACTTGAGGGCACACAAATATTATTACACATTATCAGAAAGAATAACCACACACAGACTTGATTCTATGACAGATAAAAAGTTTTTGTTTTTTTTTTAATCAAAATCATTCATGTCAAAACAGTAAAATGCAAATATATATAATGGCACAATGTCAGTAAAGGCCAGTTCATTTAATTTGCAGGCTTGATACTTCAGCAGTGCAATTAAAACCTGCAGCATAAAGTCAAGGTACAGTACATACAGTATATACAGTACAATCTCTTTCACAACAGACAAGACAAAGCGAACCTGAGTTGCAGCATTCTGAGTCAGAAGTATGACGCCTGTGAAGAAAATACAGGTTGACTGTGGCATCCTGTATGTTATACAGCAAAAGACACAAATACACAAACCATACTCATTCTAAAACATCTCGGCACTGGTGTCATTAAGACCTGATGAAACATAACAAATGCACAGATGCACACAATACATTTTTAACATCTGTAGACATGCATAAGTACACAAGTATTGATGCAAATGAGGGCAAATGTGCACACAAACACAAACTAAACGCACATAATGCTGTCGATGTAGCTGCTGGTAGGACAGTTAGCGGCTCTTGCGTAGCATCAGGACGGTTTAAATGAATGGAGTGAGATTTTCAACAGTGGCAGTGCTGCGCAGGCCGAGGCACGGAAACGCTGCCTCGTCACACTATGAGAGAGTCCCTGCTCAGCGCAGCGCTCTGTTAAGAAAATACACCAAGAGCCACATGTTAGAGATCGTGCACTCATGCTAGGTTAGTCCAGCCTGGTGTCTGAGGCATCAAAGCTTGGTGATAATTCACAGAAATCACGCGGCTCATGCTCTGTTAGTAGTGACTGGGGAGTTGATTCTGGAGAGAAAACCACTAATGTTTTTGGGGATGTTTAAAAAGGCAGAAAGGATGTCAAGAAGAATATGTGATGATTGCAAGCGTGAATGAAAACATGTCATCTGTCAACTTAAGCAAAGACAATGTTAAAGTTATCTTGTTAAAATTACTTATATAATACAACTGTAATAATTCAGTGGAATACCATAAAGCTTAAAGGACCATAACAGCCATTTTGCAAGTTTGAGCCAAATATATTCAATTTTCATACATGTAACATTACTGACAACCATTTCCCAAAGCATACTACTGGAACGGNATATTCAATTTTCATACATGTAACATTACTGACAACCATTTCCCAAAGCATACTACTGGAACGGTGGATTTAAAAAAAAAAAATTCCTGTCTTCCTGACTGCCATTGGTTTCAGTTCATTCTGGTACGCTATTAAAATAAACTTGTTGATATGTGAAACGTTCTTGGGATAGGTAATTCATCATTGCGAACAAAATGTGTATTCAGGTTTTTTTCAAAGTTAAGTAATTTTAGTGTTTAGGCGTCGTGAAAAGCATGGAGTGAATGTACGTCTCCACCAAGGATTATAGTCCCAAAAGAAGACCTGCATTTATCAAAGAATTTAAACAACCATGACTTCATAAGGCTGCGCAACTATTAGCAGGAGAAACATGGATTTTTAAGGTGGGTGTATCGCTTGAATCTATGATTTTGAAAGATTAAGAGATTTTGCAAAATATCAGGAAAGCTGAAATATGGTTTTATCCTTTGNTTTTGAAAGATTAAGAGATTTTGCAAAATATCAGGAAAGCTGAAATATGGTTTTATCCTTTGGGAATGATTGTCAGTAATGTAACATGTATGAAAATTGAATATGTTAGGTTCAATCATGCAAAATGGCCGGTATAGTCCTTTAAATGTTCATTGCCCAAGAGACAATCTATGTACAAATACTGTCAAACATTTTCAAATGTAAACTATTTACAGAATTTAGTACTTGAGTCTCTGTCAGATCCTTTCCCAAAGAGAAAGAAAGTCCTTTTCCTGCTACAAGTAACTCACCATGTTTCGGTTCCTGTCCCGCTCCTCTCTGCCCCCATGTAAGCTTTGGGACATCCCCTCGTGGGGACGGGTGTAAGAGAAAGGCCTCATGGTTGGGTCAGTGGTCTTATAATGTTGTGTGGCCAGAGGTTCTACTGTGCGGTAACGGTCCACGTTCGGGTCAGCCCTGCGGTGACGTGCCACTTCCAGCTCCGAATATGGAGGTAAAGGGTCATCCTCCTCTGGACGGTTGCTTGGCGACCGACTGTAATAACTGTCACTACCCTTACCTCTGGAGCTGCATTTGGAGGGAGTGTCACTGTCCTCGTCCGCCCTCCCAGCACCTCTGTCCCAGCCCCGCCCTCTTGCCTTGCTCTCCAGTGCGCTGTTAAGAAAGGTGTCATCGTAGCCTCTGCCCCCCGCCTTAGCTTGGCTTTGGGACTGTGAGGGTCGCTCATTGTCCCATGTGTCCCGTCTCTTCTGTAAAGGTGATGGGCTACGGCGATGCCAGCCATCATCCTCATCATAGAAATGGCGTGGAGGGCTGTTGTTGCGATAACGACCACAGGCCCGGTCTCGAGGCTCAGGCCGGCGAGCGCGGGAGNAAATGGCGTGGAGGGCTGTTGTTGCGATAACGACCACAGGCCCGGTCTCGAGGCTCAGGCCAGCGAGCGCGGGAGCCATAGGACTGGGCAAATTCCTCCAGTTCATCCAGGGAGCCGGTGCGCCCTCTCCTGCTCAGTGTCTTCCTCTGCAGGTGCTCAGAATGAGGGTTCCACCTGTGGCAAGAAATAGCACACAGATCAGCACAAATCATAAACTCTGGGGGCGTAATTTTGGCCTAGCGGTTTAAAGGGCATACCACAAAACCTAAACATCCCTGGATGGATTCTGTTGTCATTCCTATCTTCTTTCTCCCCCATATTTACTGTCCATTTCACAATAATGTATCTAATAATTGCAAAATAACTAAAAATGATCTTAATCGTTATGCAGTTTTTGGATTCCTAGGTCAGTGTGGACATACATGTAGTTGTAGCTTTAACCAGCTAGCACAATAATGTATTCACTAAAGTGGAACACACATGTACCTCTACCAAGGATGCACAATTGTCTCAGGTTGTTATTTTAAAAAAAAGTTTACTTGTTGTTGATCTGAATCTGTTTCTGCCTACAAAATACATATAGTGATGGACAATCATTCTGATTGGCTGCTGGCATCCATCATGTTTGGAGAATCTTTATATCCACTCTGGGACAATTAAAGTTTTATACAAAGATGAATTATGCAAAATTTTGAGTGAGTCAGACTCAGACCTGTGTTATGGTCAGTCATTTTAATGATTTTTCTATCGTGCCACCTATAGGTGAAATATGATCAAATTTTGCAGGATTTGGAGTTGATACATGAGTGATCATGAATATCTTCAAGAGCTGATGATCATTTAAAGCAAATTTGTACTGAACGTGAATAAACAAATGAACAATATGCTAAATATCCTAAATGTGGTAAAATGTCATAGAGGAGTGGTGAAAAATCCTTTAAATGGACGAAAAATATGTTCAGGTGTGCATGGCCTTGACCTGTATTTATAGATTTGTCTTCAGCTAGGGAATCCAGTGACAAAAATGCTGTGATGCCTCAAGGGTCATGAGTTATGAACAAAAAGAATAAAAAGCCACATGATTTCACTGCTAGATCTGGATCATCACCAAAAACTAGTCACTTGTTCCTTGGCTTTTGAGATCTCCTGCTTATTAATTAAGGACATAACACATATTACACGCAACCACTTATCCAAATGTTACCTGCTGTCTAGTTCATCGTCTGAGTGGCTGACTCTGTCCCGTCTGTATCTGCGACTCTGAGTGGGAGGAGCTGCTCTCAGCACGGAGCGGTCATCGAGGTCTGCAATGGGTGGGAGTGTCTTCATCTGGACCGTCTGATAGGTGTGTCTGAAATCTGTATTCCCTCCATCATGAAGAGAGCTCAGCTCTGAGAGGCTACTAGCTGTTGGGACAGACATATCACAATGGAGACTGTTGGTACTTTCATAATACAATTCATTGTGAAAATACATGTAATAGTTGTCTGTAATGGATCATAAACCTCCTACAAGATTACAAAACAATATTGCCAGAGAGAGACTGATGATATTGAACAACATGATGCAGCAAGGTTGATGCAATATCACTTTAATATTTCATCAGAGTGCAGTGAAAACCACAGGTTTATGTGTTGAAAAATGTTACCTCTCATAAACCATTGCTAAGACCAATAGATTATTTAAAAATGAATTGATCCAGCTTTAACAAAAAAAAAGAAAGTCTGTTTTCCTTAGTTCCTGCAAAGTTGGTATTTTGAAGATACGTGTTTTTCTTTGGAGAGTGACACTTTCAGCTAGAACTGTGTCCTATATGTCTTTGGGATAATAGTATGGCACATATCATCACCTAGTTTCTGCTTTCAGGTAGCTTCAACAATATGATCATTTACTAGAGCTTACTGCTGATAACATCCAGAGCAGAAATGTCTTGTGTGCACTTCCCATTATTGTCACAAACCAAATTTAAATGTGCACTAGTCTTGAAGTATGCAATGTAGAGATCACGAGAAAGGGAAATAAAAAGCATGAAAGTGAACAACCTTGCATTTTTACATGAGAAACTTCAGTCAGTATTAGAAGTCATGAAAAGAATGCAAAAGTTGGGTGGAAACTGTATGAGTTAATTAACACAAAACCACGGATATACCAGTATAACACAATTAGTTCAGACACAAACACAGACAACTGTCACACTGCTGCACAGATTAGAAAAACGTGCCTAATCTGTGCAGGCTTACGTTGGAGTGTGGCCATCTTGGCAGAGGGAAACTGAGCCAGCTCCTTCTCTATGTAGTACAGAACTTTCATTGAGTCCTCGTCTTGACTGCCTTTCAGTCGATAACCACTGCGTACTGTGGATGTGGACACAGACATGCACACAGGAACGTAATCATGCAAGGACACACACCAATAATTAATATATGCTCACACAAAGCAAAACCTACCAAACTCTAACATGTAAACAATATGTTAAAAGCACAAACACAAGCATGCATGTGGCTGATAGACATTTCTAGTTATATTAGGGACAAGTAGAAAGGTGAGGAATGACAATGAACTGAGGGTTATTTAAGTCAATGTCTCGCGTCCAGACTTTACAGTATGCTTCCATTTCGATGACACTCACCTCCAGCCAGGTTAGCCTCCACTGAAGGAAGAGAGGCAATCTTTGGCTCCACATGGGATGAGGGAGCAACAGGGACCATGGTGGTTGGGACTCCAGGAATGTAGTAGGGATACACAGGAACCTGCGTGGGCTGTCCTCTCTTTGCCATCTTCCCTGCCTCATACACTGTGTTGTAGCAGAAATGATTTCACATTCCACCCAAAATCTATATTTTGAGCACACACATTTTTAAAAGCACCCCCTGCAACATAATCAATTTCTACACTGTCCATCTATATGATCAATATGTTCTAAGCGCTCACATTTCCGATAGTATGATACAGACGCTGTGCATTAGGAATATTTCAAACATTGGTGATATGTTAAGTGTTACTTTTAGACTCTTAAGAGGCATTATTAAAGGCTATAGAGTATATCCATGATAACATCTATATCTCTCACAATAGATTTTTTTCTGTTTGAGTACACGTATTCATGTTAAAATTGGCATCAGATAAAGATTCAAAGTCTTTGTAGAATCAATCTGTTCAAAACCAATTTTACGGCAAATCTTTTGCCGTAAAATTGTTACCAGCTATCTGTTCTAAGTGACTGAATTCAAGCTGAGCACAGCATTTGACCCCCAAAAGATAGATTTTGGGTGGAGTATTTCTTTCACAACAAGGCTAGGATTATACTTGATTTCAACTACATGTACACTTGTGCACACAGTTGCTACATGAGCAGTGTTGCTCACATACTCACTTGAATACTTCAAGTGAATCTGGTGGATTAAATACAATATCCACCAGGAGGCAGTGTGAGAGCTGAACCATCATCATTCCTGCTCAGCAGTGGAACACTTTAAAGGACCATACCAGCCATTTTGCATGTTTTAGCCTAATATATTCAATTTTCATACATGCTGCGTTACTGGCAATCATTTCACAAAGGATAAAACCGTATTTCAGCTTTCCTAATATTTTGCAAAATCTTTTAATCTTTCAAAATCAAATATTCAAGTGATATACCCACCTTAGAAATTGATGTTTCACCTGCTAATAGTTACACAAAATTATGAAGTCACGGTCATTTAAATTTTTCGACAAACACAGGTCTTCTTTTGGGACTATATTCCCCGGTGGAGACATACATTCACTCTGCACTTTTTATTGCGCTTAAACGCTAAAATTACGTAACTTCGAAAACCCGAATATACGTGTTGTTCACGATGATGGATTACCTATCACAAGAACATTTCAAGTATCAACAAGTTGATTTTAATAGCATAACAGAATGAACAGAACCCAATGGCGGTCTGGAAGTTTGGAAAATTTTTTTAAACTCACTGTTCCAGTAGTATGCTTTGGAAAATGATTGTCAGTAATGTTACGTGTATGAAAATTGAATATATTAGGCTCAAACATGAAAAATGGTCCTTTAAAGGATCATACTGGTGATTATGGTCCTTTAAAGGATCATACTGGTGATTTTGCATATTTGAGCCAATATATATACAACCCGCATACACATCACATTACCGCCAACCATTTACTAAAATATAACTACTGGAGAAGTACATTTTAGAATTGTTTTTCCTACTTTCTAGACTGCCATTGGTTTCAGTTCATTCCAGTACACTATTAAAAGCAACTTGAAGAGACTTGACACTTGTATGAGATAGGCAAGAAACTCCAGCAGCGACAATGGAGATGGTACGAGAAACAATCAGTCAAATCCTGCTCTGCTCAATCAGCTTCTCCTTGAAACATTTGGCCATGTTCTGTGATTGTCATTGTTTCTGCACTGCTGACAAAAGTTGACATTACTGTCCTCGTGATTTTTGTAGGTACTGCAGAACAAATCTTGAGAAAGTGTAGCATCATTTCTTGAGAACTTGAGGACACAACCAAGGTTTAAAACATATGCAGCATATGTGTGGCAGCCATCATTCATACAGAGTTATTATAAGTAGAATCCTGGCCTAAGAATGGATGCGTAACCTTAAATAAGTGTCCTTCTGGTGCAGAGTTTTAGAAAGCCACCTCGCTGTGATTACTTACGGTGTCGTGGGCAGCAGCAGGTGTCAGGACAGCAGCAGCAGCGGACGTAGCAGCAACAGGAATGAGGGCAACACTGGCACCAGCAGATCCCCACCAGCAACAGGAACAAGATACTGCCAAGGACTACAGATCCCACAAACACCCACTCTGGAACACAGACACACCACAGATAAGTAACTTCAACACCTAACTCCTCTTAGTAGATAAATAAGATAATCTTTACAGATTAATGTCATACCTTTTGTCTTGTTATATCACTACTGAATGTTTGACAGAAAATGTTTTATATATAAAACAAATACCGCAACACTTTCTGCATGCCAACCTCCACAGTCACCCATAAGTGTTTACACTGTACTCAGAACTGAGCTAATGTATGTATCTCCCTCTAATGATGTGTTCAAATACCACAGACCATTAAGATAGGAAACTTCAAAAGCAACTCTGGGGAACATTGGGTGAGACTCTGGAATCTTATCCAACATGACATCTCCAAAGCATCCCGACTCTAACAGCACACTTCCTCAGGATGTGCCCATAACCCACTACCAAGACTACATATATCCTGTTAAAGGATATATGTAGTCTTGGATATAAAGGACCAGACTGGTGATTTTGCATGTTTAAACCCAATAAATATTACCTGCATGCACATTATGTTACTGTCAATGATTTTTCAAAACATAAAACCATATTTCAATTTGTCTGCCAAATCTCCTAATCTTTCCATATCCAGGTGATACACCCACCTGAAAATTCAATATTTCTCCTGCTAACACGTCTGCATGCATAAGGCACAGTCAACTTAAATTTTTCCATAAAAGTTGGCTTCTCCTGGGACTATATTCTCTGGCGGACACAAGTTTTCTTCCGTGCAGCTCAGTGTCGGACCGCTTAACTTAAGTAACTTCAACAAAAAATAAGAACGACATTTGGTTCGCTGTGGTGGATTACCTACTTCCAGCACGTTTCAACTCTCTACAAAGACCATCTTAGATCTTAGATTGGTATCTGATTGACATGTCAGACACAGAGCCTGACAAGCTGAGTCTGAGATGTCCTAAATGGCGACTGTACAGAGAACAAATGCTTTAGAAATATCTAATATGTCCTTTCCTCTGATGCCATCCTCAGGCCAAACTGCACAGTGCAGCCTCACATTGCCACGACCACACCCATAGAATTCATTTCACCCTTATTTCCTCATTAGCAGCAAATAGAATGGAAGTTCAGTTTGCCTGGGCATTTGTTAGTCAACAAGCATTTTGATTGGACAGTCAGAATACAACATTAGGAGACTTTAAGTATGTTAGAAGATGGCAGCCAATGAGCTCAAAGTGCAGGTGAGGTGGTGTACCTGGCATAATCTCCACATCAAATTCAGGTAGGAGATCGTCCTTCTGACCTGTCCTGCCTGCAGAGAGACGGAGAGCACAGGTGAGGCCTGGCAGAGGAAGCAGGAAGCAAAAGTAAAAGCTAGGGCAAATTAGCAAATTTGCTAGCAGATGGGGCTAGTTGAAGATCATGCAACAACTAAGGAACTGAGCAGACTAAATTCTTAAACCACCAACGTGGGCAAACACACCGTAAAGTATCATTAATATTTAATACAGCTATGAATAACCATACTAATTTGATAATGGACAATTTAGACGTCACATGTTGTAAACATTCTATCATACTAACTAAGAGAGGGTGAATGAGGAGGGTGACATTTTGGCCACAGGGTTCACATGGATTCATTTTGGTGTCCAGAGTTCATGCTACTAAAATATGATGCCGCAGAGATTTTCCAAGAAGGGTTTTTGAAAATGCCAGCCTACGAGCATAAACATAAGTCATGTGAAGTCAGAGGTCAGAGTTCAAACTCATTTCACTTTGAAACTAATTTTAGCAGGAAACCAGTCGTGCTGTGTTTCTGAGGTCAACATCAAACGTGACTGTCTGACGTCATTAAACCCGCATATAAATACATGCACATGCAACATGCATACACACATACACACATAAAGGTGTGCCAAGAGAGGAAGCATGGGAATTTATACAGCTATGTGAGCGCACAAAGGGGGAGCTTGGGAAACCAGGGCACACAACGTTTGTAGGACACTAATTTACAATAGGAGCTCATCAAAAAGGTCTATTATCATGAAACAGTGCCTCTTTAAGCTTCTTATAAGAGATAAATAGGCATAAACAGAGTTATTTAATGTTATCAATAAACAGTAAAATTTAGAGAAGAAGAGGAAACAGCATTTATTTAGCATTTTATTTAGGGCTGCAACAGGTATGACACTGAGACACAATTGCAGGTTTTTCTCAGGTTTTTAATTATGTGTCTGTAAGGTCTACCAGGGCTATAATTAAAGTAAAGACCAGTCACTGTCTGGGCACAGGGAGACACCAAACACCCACTGGCAGACAGGCTCCAGTGTGTGCTGACTAAGCAGTTACTAAGGAGAAGAAAAAAAACAGAATACCCTTCCTTCTGATAAAAAAAAAAAAAAAAAAANAAAAAAAAAAAAAAAAAAGTAAGCTTGTTATCCTGGCCTGGCACACTCAGTTATATACCATGAAGTTCAACAAGTTGAGTAACCTGAGAGAAGCACAGAGCTATGCGGTCCTGAGAGGGAGGGAGGCGGTGAAAGATGTGAGGAGAGCATGGAAGGGCAACAAATGAGAAAAGGGAGGAGTGCATGATGAGATTTTGCAAGAGAAAAGGGAGTCAGAGTGAAATAAAAACCAATGAAGGAGAATCAGAAGTTGTTGGAATTTTAGGAAATCCAACTTCTAACATGTAAAAAAAAAAAAGTCTCATTTTAACATAAAATTCTATCAACAATCCACTTGGTCTTGTTATATTTACAAGATTAACTCACCACCCCTTCTCTCCTGAGCTGCTTATAATCAGATTAGTGCACAGCAGTGGAGGGCCGTATGTACAAGAGACTTAAATGCAACATAAACAACAGTTCAGACTGATATGATGAAAACTATTTTTCTAACAACAAAGTTAGATAGAGTCAAAGTTTCATTTAGTTCCACCATTTCTCTGTCTCTCTCTACATGTCCACACCAGAGACCCTTAACATGCTCCAGTCTCCTCAGAAAAAGCATGTTGCCATAGGAACAGCTTAAGGAGTGACTTGCATTTCTGACAATACCCTCCAAAATTTCCCTCACCAACACCACTTGAGGTTCCTTTGACATACAGGCCATTCATACTAACACAGTAGCTGTTTAGTTTGGATGATCATTAATCAGCAACGTGAACACAAACACACACATACATAGTTCTATGACTGAACATATGATCCCATTAATCTTCCAATCTGTACATAATATCTGAACGAAAAATACAATAAAGTTCTACAAAGTATAAGCTCCACTGAACAATAGCGTCTGTCAGAGTGGATCAGTTCCATGTGAAGAGGCAAACGCCACTGGTCGTCTCCATGGAAACTCTCGTATGTCCACTTTGGAACGCAGGCAACAAAAGGCCAATTCTAAGAACCTTTATGAGCAACATATAAAAAGAACCTTCACTGAGCTTATGCAAGCAAACAAACATCCAGACAAACAAGAAAACTGTATCCAACCCATCATGTCAAAGCAAAAAGGATTAGTCTCAAATTGTTGCTCGGAGCCTTTTTGTCTTTACTTTGATATAAATGTGTAAGTGTAGGTGTACCGAGTACGAGTAACTCCAAATGGGCCTCGTTTTTTCCCTCCAGGTCATTAGCGATGACGATTTTACAGAAATACACTCCGCTGTCACCCCACTGCAGCTCCCCAATCCGCAAGTCAGCTTCTGCAAACAAGGTTACAGGTAAAGTTAGAGGTGAGAGGTCAAAGTCTCACAGTATGCAATTTATTATGTTGGATTTGTAAATTCAAGCTGGTCTTCCATAGAAAAGTTGTTCAAATTTGTCGAGCAAAAAAATTTACTAGATTGTGGCTCAAATATACACAAACTGGTTAAAACTAAAGGATGTGGAGAGATTTGGGTTATTTACACTTAATGTAAATATTCACCAAACATCAAATGAAGAAGTACACACATAATTTCTGATGCGCCTCTAAATAATTATTCATGCCAGTCTGGTGGCACATGAATTACCATGTATGAATGCACCTGAAATCTGAGGTATAAAAAAAAATAAATAAAAAATATTTAAAAGACCGTTAAGATGGTTTTGTATGTTTAAGTCCAATCTATACAGCATACAACGTGCATACACGTTTTATTACTGACAAACATTTCTCAAAATACTGTGTACTGGAGTAGAATTGTTTTTCCTACCTTCCAGATTGCCATTGGTATCAGTTCATTCCAGTACACCATTAAAATCAACTGGTAGAGACTTGAAACTTGCTTGAGATATGTAATCCATCACAGCATGCGTGACATTTATACAATGTTTTGTCGAAGTAACTTTATTTAAAGAAAATGTATGTCTCCGCCAGGGAATATAGTCCCAGGAGAGAACAGCTCTTACAGAGAAATTAAAAATGACCGTCCCTTCTACGTTAGCAGGGGAAACATTAAATTTTAAGGTGGGTATATCACCTCAACATTTGATTTTAAAAGATATGGGGATTTGGGAAAATAACAGGAAAACTAAAACACGGTTTTATGGTTTAGAAATTGGATGTCAGTAACGTAACATGCATTCAGGTAGTATCTGTTGGGTTTAAACATGCTAAATCTTTTATCCTTTAAGGTTTTAACTGCTCACATGCACTCTGTCTACTCTACTGCCTGTAGTAGCTTCAGAGAAACAATACACAATTGTATTAAATGGTTTCCAACTAATGGTGATGAGAGGGCATTGCTGATGGTGATAACATGGAAGCAGCTTACATAGAAAGTGGGTGTTTTGTCTTGATAAGGAGTGCGTTGTGAAAGGAGTCCGTATGTGAATAGGAGTAAGAGCAGGAGGCTGTGATCGTGTGTGTGTATGTGTGTGTGTGTGTGTGTGTGTGTGTGTGTGTGTGTGTGTGTGTGTGTGTGTGTGTGTGTAGTGGCTCCTGCATTGTGAGACAAAGACAAAAGAGGACTATTTAGAGAACAGGAACCCCAAAGCATCTCTGATTCCTGTCTGGAGATACAGCAATGATCTTGTAGTCCAGCAGCAGAAGAAACTCATAATGGATGATAAGAATCATTACTGTTTATGATGGCGATGTCTCTGCCTTTGTAGTGTTCAGCCAGCGTCATGGAGGATCCCTGTGCTGAGGCCACAACACGAACTGTGCGGCTGTTATCGGAGCACTCCATGTGGGACGCGGCAGCTAGATCGGAGGCCTTGATGCCCAGAGTCTCCTGGAGGGTGAAGGCCTCTCGCATGCGGTCACGGCAGTAGGATTTGTACCACCACTGCACCACGGGAGTCTGAGTGGACGCGGTTTGGTACCGACACGGGAGGACCACCGACTGGAAGAGCATCGCAACCTTCTGCTGCTCCAGCACTGTGACATGCACACCATCACACACATAGACTAACACACACACAAGGAGGGAAAGACGTAAAAGTGAGAGTCAGGAGGAAAAAATGAATTTCATAGTTTTACAAAACTGATGGGAAACATGTAAATAACATATAGACAACTACTGTATAAACCTTCAATAATAGTCAGGGAAATGTGATTTGATGCAAATGTTACTCTGACGTGACAAGGTCATTCAAACCAACCTCCCTCTATTTCACATTATTTTTAGAAAAACAGGCAAAATTACTATATGTATGGTGCATTTACAGATACAGAGTTTATTTGCTCGTTTTGCACTCCTGAGAGAAGTGTTTCTCAGTTTGAAGTCAGGAAGAGGATGCAGATGACAACTTCATAGCTGGAAAACAGCTCATCTCTTCCTCATGTGTGTGGCTGATTCATTAGTGGGGGATTACACCTGGCAGAGGAATGACTTGTGTAATATCAAAACAAGAGCAAAGATGGGAACAGGGATGAGTGGGGGATAAAGGGGGTCTTCTCTTGCTCACTACCAGGGTCAGGGAGGTTAAATTCCACAGTAGTGTGGGTGTATGTGTGTAGGGAGCTAGGGAGGCCTGCAGAGAGGAAGGGGGTTATCATCACAGAGGGGAACGAGCAGTCAGACGATCATGGGTGCTTTCTGCTGTGTAACTGGTCATATTAGGTGGAGGTGGGGCAGGAACTTGCTCTAAACATTTACCAGAAGACAGGAAATCAAAACAAAAGCAAGCCCACTGACCCACATCTCTCTAGGGCAGCCAGAGCATTTACTTGACTCATACCGCTTTATCTAAAATGGCTGCTTTTCTCAGTTTCTTCATGCTCTGCTGTAATGTGAGTGTGAGCTGCATTAGTTCCACGCCACTGAAATGCATCAGAGTGATGATTAAACACATCAACTGTTGACTATAAAAGAAGATTAATTGAAATTTTGGCCAGAATTTGGTTTAATGTTTAATTGGAAAAGTTTTGATCATATTTCCTAGTGATAAGACAAACATACTGTATATTCAATCAAGAGAACTCATTTGTAGCCTAAAGTCTGAAGAGAAAAACCTCTAGGTTAGGGTTAAAGCAAAAGGATAGACACCTACAGACACCTGTTTGCTTTAACTGTCAGTTTTAAATGTTAATTTTATAAAATGCATTTTTACACAAAATACCTTTTCTGATTCCCAGACTAAAAAAAAAATATGGTTAGTGCATGTTGTTTGTTTTTAAGTGCAGATTTGCCAATTGTACTTTTCTAAAACTGAAAAAATTCATGCATATTTGCACTCAACATGCAAAGTGTGGAAACTAAAATTCTGCTAAATTATTCAAATGACAAATTCCAGTTAGATGAAAATCACTGGTTTCCTTAACGTTTATCCCTGTGAGAAAATACACATTAAAGGACCATACCACCCATTTTGCATGTTTGAGCCTAATATATTCAATTTTCATACATGTAATGTTATTGAAAATCATTTCCCAAAGCATACTACTGGAACGATAAATTAAAAAAAAAATTTCCCTACCTTCCAGACCTCCATTGGTTTCAGTTTATTCTGGTATGCTATTAAAATCCACTTGTTGATACTTGAAATGTTTCCTGGGATAGGTAATCTATCATCGAGAACAACACGTTTATTCAGGTTTTTTTCAAAGTTTCATAATTTTAGTGTTTAAGCACAATAAAAAGCATGGAGTGAATGTATGTCTCCACCGAATAATATAGTCCCAAAAGAAGACCTGCATTTATTGAAAAATTAAAACGACCGTGACTCCATAAGGTTGCGTAACTATTAGCAGGTGAAACATCGATTTTTGAGGTGGGTGTATCACTTGAATATTTGATTTTGAAAGATTAAGAGATTTTGCAAAATATCAGGAAAGCTGAAATATGGTTTTATCCTTTGGTAAATGATTGTCAGTAACCTTAGGTGTATGAAAATTGAATATATTAGGCTCAAACATGCAAAATTGGTAGTATGGTCCTTTAACTGTACATTTGTTATCCTCAGAGGTCGAATGGAGTGGGAGGACAGACAATGATAGTAATGATAATGATGATGATGATGATGATGATGATGATGATGATGGGTTCTCCTAATTATTTTTACATCATATGATGAGGAANATGATGATGATGATGATGATGATGATGATGGGTTCTCCTAATTATTTTTACATCATATGATGAGGAAGCCTGGACTCCTAAATTCCTCCCACACACACCAGCTCTAGTCTTCCCTTTGTTTCTTTTTTCATGGATCAGTCCATTGTTAAGGCTGGGCTGAAAATCTCCCCTCTGTCCCACTTGAGGAACTTAAAAAAAAAAAAAGGGGNGGGGGGGGGGAGGGAGCGTTGTCACACACACTCCCAACCAATAAGAATATCTGGCCTAGTCCAGCTGGGTGTGAACAGACCAATTAACTGCTAGAGATTTAAACCAAACCGTTACATGATGAATCTCATCAGTTTGGGGTGAGATGGATAGGAGATAGAAACCTCTGAATGCTGCATCACCATCATCATCATCATTTCACAGTGTTGTTTACCACATCCTTCATCAGGTGTGACTCACTGTAGGCTAATAAAAAGACAGCAAACACAATTTCTTAACACTTTAATATATACAGGCCTTAGTTTGGAGGCTGGATTTCCTTTTAACCAGTGTGGTTATTAATATGTTGTTGCTCCTGAACGCCCCACGTTTCCTGAATGCAGTCAGACTTTTCCTCTGCACAGCTGTCACATTTCCTGCCTTTACTTTGTCCTACATTCCTTCACATTGACTCATTAGCCCAACAAAAAACTGATAAGAATGAATTGTCTCAATATTTGATAACAGATTCCGCTGCAACTTCACAAACAGTTGCCAAAGTTACATTTCTAACACAAACCTGTAGTCATACTTTACACACAGTATGACCTGTCACAGCTAGGCTACAACGCCCTACAAGAGGATTTAAAGTAGTATAATTAATAATAATTTAACAATACAATACAATTAACATTAAAGTTTAAACAGTATTTGTAAATCCCTGTGATGTTGTCCCATTGGTCCGTTATGTGTTGCAGATTCAATAAAAATGGGACAAACCATTACTGTTATAAAAATATACATTGTAAAAAATGGTCTAAATAGTCTACATGCTTCAGGTTGGCTGTTAATTAACATTAAGAATCTGTCAAAAACTGCAATATAACATGAATAAATCTTTTGCCCCGTACACGATTTGTCTGGGATCCGCGATAAGTTTGCAGGATCAACCTGTTGAGTTGTTGTAAAAAAAAAAAAAAGAATCGTTTCAGGAGGGAGAAAGTCAGACTTACCGGATGCTCCTAGTAACATAGCCAACTGGTAAAAGTTCATTTTCCAGAACGTTTTATAGTAAAGTGCAATTTATCCACATGGTGCTCGTTGCCGTTTTCCGCCGATTGCTGCTGTCTGCAGGCTCAAACAGGACTGGACTAACGGGACTGTACCATTTCCTACAGAGGTGAGTCCAAACAACGATGGATCAAACCATCTGTCCTCATCTCTACAACAAGCAGTATAAACTTTATGGAGTTGAATAATTTTATATATCCAGTGCTGTAGAGCAGTTTTAGTTTTTAGTACCATGTTGCAGCATCTACTGGACAGAATAGAGAGGTCTGCTTAGTGTGTGTGTGTGTGTGTGTGTGTGTGTGTGTGTGTGTGTGCAGTTTGTTGACAAAATCAGGTCAGATAAGATTTAGGTGAATTTTAAGGCTCACGGTTGTTTATTGAATTATATCATTTCCAAGGATAATCATTTGTCACATTAAAAAAAACATGAATAAAAACTTGCACATGATTGTGATTATTTAAATTCTGTAAAGGAGTGGTTCTCAAACTGTTTGAACCAAGTACCACTAACAAGCCGCCAACTCTGAGAAAAATCACAGAAAAGAAAATCATGTGTGAATATGTGCTGCACTGAAGTTTACAGTACGGAACAAAAGTACACCATGTGTACAATGGGACATGTTGGACCATTCTTAACAAAAATATTGAAATCTTAATTAAAAGAGAATAATAAACTTTTCTTAATAAAACTTGTTATTTTTTAGTTAATAATTTGACACAATTTCGATTGAGTTCAATATTTTTGATTTTCTGTAGAAACTTTTTGATTGAGTTCAACATTTTTGATTTTCTGTAGAAACTTTCACCAGGCATACCACCAAGAAGAAACTCAGCTGGTAAACGTATTACAGTTTGAGAAGCAAGGCATGAAATAGCATGATTCAGTTCATTAATTCATGTGCTGATAAACCAATCCATACTCATAAAAGAAATAATATACAAAAGCAAAATATAATATGCTATAAAAAGAGATATTTACTGCACAGTTAGCCTAGTTTTATAACGTACAGTTTTGTTGTGAGAGAGACTGTCCCCTCATGTATGTAAATGGGGGTTGATATAAAAAAGTTTTCAGCATATTTCAGCTTTCCTGATATTTTGCAAAATCTCTTAATCTTTCAAAATCAAATATTCAAGTGANATTTCAGCTTTCCTGATATTTTGCAAAATCTCTTAATCTTTCAAAATCAAATATTCAAGTGAGACAGCCACCTTAAAAATCAATGTTTCGCCTGCTAATAGTTACGCAGCCTCATGAAGTCACGGTTGTTTAAATTTTTCATGATGGACTACCTATCCCAAGAATGTTTCAAGTATCAACAAGTAGATTTTAATAGCGTATCAGAATGAACTGAAACCAATAGCGGTCTGGAAGGTAGGAATTTTTTTAAATTCACCATTCCAGTAGTATGCTTTGGGAAATGATTGTCAGTAACATTATGTGTGTGAAAATTGAATATATTAGGCTCAANGTAGTATGCTTTGGGAAATGATTGTCAGTAACATTATGTGTGTGAAAATTGAATATATTAGGCTCAAACATGCAAAATGGCTGGTATAGTCCTTTAAAATTACTACAATGAATGTTTAAAAATATGTTCACAATTTGAACACAGGCTTCTTGTTTTCTTTAGTGACCATGCTGTAAGCCTGATCATGTGCTCAGAGGTGTCTGGATGTACAAAATAATGGAGGAAAGCACACTTCACTTCCTGTGATGATGTTCTTCACCTCTATCTCATCCATCATTTTTTTCTTAACACACCTTGTCATTCATTACCGCTTACTTAAATCACAATTAATACAATAACATTTTGTTACAGTTTGGTTAAATATTAGCACATGGTAAATGTTGGAACAGGGTCAGTATTTCGAAAGTACCAATTTAAATTGTTTTGGCTAAAGCATATTTGGTGTTGAAAAAAATCCTGTCCAGCATGTCTCTAAGATTCTTTTAAGGTAACCCAACAATCCATTATAATGTTCTTCAATGCATTAAAAAATGGGATTTTTAGGGCATTAAGGGATCATTCTGTTATTGATATTGGTTTCTGTATTTATCATTATCATGATAGTCATCGAGGCGATCACGACTACCACCATAATGATCTCTCCTGTCGTCAAGGCGATCACGGCCTCCACAATCCTGATGATCGTCAAGGCGATCGCGACTGCCACCGTAACGATCACGCTGATCGTCAAGACGATCGCGACTGCCACCGTATCGATCACGATGATCGTCAAGGCGATCGCGACTGCCACCGTAACGATCACGCTGATCGTCAAGACGGTCGCGACTGCCACCGTAACGATCACGCTGATCGTCAAGGCGATCGCGACTGCCACCGTATCGATCACGATGATCGTCAAGGCGGTCGCGACTGCCACCGTATCGATCACGATGATCGTCAAGGCGATCGCGACTGCCACCGTAACGATCACGCTGATCGTCAAGACGATCGCGACTGCCATGATAGCGATCATGCTGATAATGCTGGCTTTCAGTATCACTGCTCTTGTCTTCATACCTTCCTTTACCACTATCATAGCTGTGTTGGTCATCCTCAAACTTACGTCCAGCTACCACCCTGTTTTCATCATAATCGTTTTGATGAAGAACGCCTTTCTCTTCGTAGTTGAGGTTTTGAGTGCGTGGATTCGTCTGGCTGTTGTACTCTGTTTCTTCAGGAGCATCTCCATCATGGAGCTCCACTGCTTCTGGGGACCTGAAAGTCAGCCAGTGATAGAATACACTAATTTAACTGTCACGTAGACTCAACACACTGACATTCTTCAGCACAGTACTTCTTGAGAAAAGAAATGTAAAGGCAGAATAACGGAGAAAGAACAAAGTAAAGAAAATATGGAGACTGCCTGTTTGGATAAAAGGATGAAACCACTTATTAACCACTTATTATTATTATCAGTCAAACGCTGGTCAAAATTCAAACATCATTTTATGACATAACTGTTATAGTCCAGAGGAGAAAATGGCAGAAACATATAAAATATACAATACATACCCTTCAGCATACTTGTCTTTTTTGCCTTTCTCCCAACAGCAGCAGCAGTAGATAATAATCCCCCCACACAGGAGCCCTGCAAGGACTCCTCCAATGATACCTGCAGTAGCCCCAATATTCATACTGGCTGTGAAGAAAGAAAACCAAATTTAATTGTAACATGACATCATGTCATGTCAAGTCACATGGAACCTGCTGTCATTCCTTTATTGACTGAAATAAGACTAGACAAGTACATAAAAGTTAATATTTTGTCGAAACTCATGTTTGTAACCACTAAAAACAGGCCCAAATTTTGAATCATGGTAAAGGACAAACACACAAAATTCTGATTTTCTACGTATAACCCAAAGTATTAAATTAAAAATGAACATCAAATGTATCTGGTCAAAAAAATGGCAGATTATGTCTTTAAATTAAGGTAAGTTAATACATTTCAGCTACACATACTTAATAAAGTACTGAAAAAAGCACATCTGTCATTGAGAATTACTGAATTTATGATGAAAATATTATTTACATCATCTGAGTAGAAGGTGGAAAAGGATGAAACTCATCTAAAGACATACAACTGTTTTATTCCTGTTAAAAACCAGTTATGGTAAATCATGTTAAATACTCACGGGGCATCACAGCTAAGGTAAAGTTACAACTGGCAAAGCCTATTTGATTTGTTGATGTACAAACATAGAACCCAGACGTCTCCATTGAAATATTGAAGAGAAACAGAGATCCCTCCTCTGCAATACAAACGCAAGAATTAGGAATACATATGCTGGAAAAGATGAAGATATCATATTGTCATTGTTGATGAAAAAACTATACATACTCTCAGTTGTCTTAGGTGGAAATTGTTGGGGGATGTTTTGGACACTGTAGCTCTGCCATTTATAAACAGGTTTTGGGGATCCCTCCTCAGACATACAGGTGAGGGTGATGTTGTTCCAGTATTCTGCTTTTCCCTTCAAACTGCAGATGGGCTTAGACGGAGGTTCTGTAAGAAAACAAATGCACATAATTTATGCAAGAAATCATATTAGATAGAATATAGTATTATTTTATATCTTCATGTAGGCAACATAAATAAAATCATTCACAATGAAGAAAAACTGTCAGTAAGGTTAAATAAATCAACCATCAACAAGTGTGCCTTCCAGGGAAAAAAAAAAAAAAAAANGGAAAAAAAAAAAAAAAAGCTGTGCGTTCAACCTCAAAAGCGATTCTCAAAATGACCTAATTAACACACAAGTATCAGAGTCTAAAACTAGGGCAGGCAGGAATTTTGACGGATCCTTCAGTTTGTCCTATATAGGACTTTCCACAAGAATAAGTCAAAGGGAAATTTCTGTCGTTGTTAATGGATTTATAACATTTCCGCAGTTAGACGTTATCAGATTGAGTGGAATCTCCATATCTAAAGCTGCCTGTAAGAGAAGTAAGCCACTTCAAATAGCCAGATTTCTGAAGGGATTTAACCAAGTAGTAATGAAACAGGTTTTTTTGAGGAAAAAAAAAAAGAGGAAATAGAGTAGGTCCAGCATACAGGAAGTGGCAGCATCTCTTGATAATGATTTTAATTTCAGCAGACCAATGATTAAAATCTGTCACAAAGCAGGACTGTAGTTCCTTTTGTTTCTTGGCCATTTTGAATAGTAATGTTTCTCTTGTAGAAGTTTGAGAAAATCAATATCAATATTTTTGGCATTTTGAAATTGTTCACATTATTTGATTTTGCCATCAAATCAACAAAAGATCAGCAGTTCAGATGCAATCTCAAAAGACAGAGGAGTTGAATAAACATAAGCTATGGCAATGATTACTTACCAAGAACCAGAAGGGAAGTGATGGCAGCTGTTGTTCCTTCATCATCGCTGGGGATGATGACGCTGCACTGGTAAGAGCGGCTGTCCTCTATTGTCACCTGGGTTAAACGGAGTGAGCTCTCTCTTTTGGCAATGTCAACAGACATAAAGGCTCTGCCTTCATAGGCAGGTGCAATGTCAACCTGTCTTTCATAAAAGTAGGTGGCCACAGGTTTCTATGGGAATATATATGAAAAACATATTTTAGAAATACAGCTCCCTTTATATTCAGCAGTATCCTATAATATGATGGTATCATCAATGCCATGCTAGTCAGTGTGATATTATGCATGTAATGTTATTAAGGATGTGTTGAATAAATGCAACACTGATTCCTCCATTCTGATGTTCACTTTTATTTTCAGCATAATGCTGAATTTAAAAGCAGATTAAATTTACCTTTAATTTACCTCCTAGCTACTACATTAATTCATATGGGTACACATTTACATATTCTACTTTTCAAACTACTAGCCAAGTCATGCACTGCCAAGTATTATAAACTAGTGTGAATTAATGTACTCTTCCAATTCAAGATGCAACTATGCCACAGCGTTGCTCAGCAAGTCTTTTTTACATCCTCAGACTTTAGATTGATAAAAGATCAGAAGATACAAAAAAAAAACAAAAAAAACATCATGTATTTTTAAGCAGCATTTCATGNAAGATCAGAAGATACAAAAAAAAAACAAAAAAAACATCATGTATTTTTAAGCAGCATTTCATGCCTGTAAGAGGACACCAAAAATCTAGACTAACCATTAACTGAGTGTATGTGAATCTTTCTCTTCACGCTATGATGTAGCCAGTTTAAACGTTTAAACTCTAACCATTGGATCACCGGGGCTGTTGGGTTCAGCCTCCCATGTCAAGACGAGCATAGTGATGTCTGGTCTGGCTGGGGTGAACAAACAAGTCAGGGTAATTTTATCTCCTTTTGCAACCTCATAAGTTTTCTCTGGAATAGAAACCTGCAAGCTCCCACAGCAGGGCAGAGCTGAAATGAGAAAAAAAAATGAATGAAAAAAAAAAAAACTAAAACTGTACACACCACCAAATATGACACAACAAAAGTTTCTTTATGGTTAGATTTAATTAATGATTTTACACACGCATTTTTCAAAGCAAATGGCAACCTCTCTTCCGGGGTAAGTAGCAAAGTGTTAGTTTAATGATTAACATGGTGACAATATAATAAAGGTGTGTCAGCAGTTTTCAGAAATGAGAAAGAATCCAAACCTACCTGCGAGGATCAAAAATAGCTTTTGAAAACCATTCTGCTGTTTTTTGGTCATTGTTGACAGACGATGCAAACATCCAGATATTTTAAAAAAAAAAGACTATGAAAGGGATGCCCCAGCCCCACAACAAGAGCCGGTCTAACCTTCACGGTGGACTTCAAGGTATGGTTGACTTTTCCAGGTAATGAGTCAACGATACTGGGTCACATGTTACCAGAAAGCCAATCATAGAGCCCTTATACCCATAATTCCATCGACCAGTAAGAGCTGCATGTCTTCATGTGGGGGCTGAAACAAAAAGAATAAAACACACAGTATCACATATACAGACTCAAAGACACCCACGAGGACAGAAAGAAAGAAAGAAAAAGAAAGAAAGAAAGAAAGAAAGAAAGAAAGAAAGAAAGAAAGATTTACCCTTCTCTTAAAGGACCATACCAGCCATTTTGCATGTTTGAGTCTATATATTCAATTTTCATACATGTTACATTACTGACAATCATTTCAATTATTTCCCAAAGTATAAAACCATATTTCAGCTTTCCTGATATTTTGCAAAATCTCTTAATCTTTCAAAATCAAATATTCAAGCGATACACCCACCTTAAAAATCAATGTTTCACCTGCAAGTTGATCCTTAAATTTTTTTGATAAACGCAAGTCTTCTTTTGGGATTATACTCCCCAGTGAAGACATACATTTACTCCATGCTTTTTAATTGCGCTTCAATGTTGAAATTATGAAACTTCTAAAAAAAAAAAAAAAAAAAAACCTGAACACATGTCTTATTCGTGATGATGGATTACCTATCCCAAGAACATTTCAAGTATCAACAAGTGGATTTTAATAGCGTACCAGAATAAACTGAAACCAGTGGAGGTCTGGAAGGTAGGAATTTTTTTTTTTTAACTCACTGTTCCAATAGTATGCTTTGGGAAATGATTGTCAGTAACCTTACATGAAGAAAATGGAATATATTAGGCTCAAACTTGCAAAATGGTCGGTATGGTCCTTTAAGTTAAATTGCATTACATGTGGATCTTTGGTGTTGTACTCAAGTTGACCTGCAGGCTGCAGTATTGGACCAACAATGAAGTTGAGCACATTGAATCCAGAAAGAAAAAAAATGTTATTGGTCTATAAATCAGTCACAGTATTTCCCATTTAAAAGATGACTAATGACTTTGAAACAGATAATGACTTATGATTAGTAACTTGCATTTAGATACTTGCATTTAGAAATGTTTAGCCAGTCAACATCTGGGAGACTCCAAGTGAACACACCTGATTTAGCTAATCAAGTGTGTGCATGTGTGTGTGTGTGTGTGTGTGTGTGTGTGTGCAGCATGGAGAGATGTAAAATATGCAGTGCTGCATATTTATACGCTGCATACAAAGACCAGGACTGGGAACCATTGGTGTAGGTGCTATTCCCCTTTTATATGAACTTATATGGCAGATTGAAAAATATATTTTTGGGGTGATTATTACATTTGACTGAGTATGGGTGTCAGTATCATAACCAGCCAAAGATAAACAAGTTAACCAATTATTCACAAGACACTTAAAGAAAAAGCATGGTGTTATCACATTTAGTTAAGGAATGAGATACACAACAGAGATGCTAACATATAGTAGCAATAAAAAGAGATCTGTTTCATTTGGATGGAGATCAGACCACATTTGATGAATAATTAATGCAGAAATGCAGGTAATTTAAAACAGTTCACAAACTTTTTCTTACCATTGCTTGGACAATCCCTCACATGCAGGCACATCTGCANACACACACACACACACACACACACATACACAGAGAGAGAGAGAGAGAGAGAGAGAGGGAGAAGACCGGAATAATTAAGATACAGATGAAGATCTTTGGCTTGGTCGCTTCTTGTTTTTTATCTTGCTACTTGCTGGTTATCTTGCTTGCTCATTAGGCAATATGCAGCAATGAAGTACATGAAAAAAAAAATCTCCCCACTTAACATGCTCACATATTAGACAAGTGAAATTTCCCTCCTTTGATCAAGGCACGGTCATTATTTGACAGGAAATGGTGTTTTAGGATGCTCATTCATGGTTTCATGGGCATCTATGCATAGACTCAGTATCTATTTATACTGTAATGACAGAATAGCATATGAACAATGAATAGCACAAAATAATATGAACAAAAGTCTCATTACAGAAACACAAGACATGACAAGACACAACAGACAAAACACAGTACCATGTCATTAGTCAAATGGCAGCTGCTCAGCGCTTATTCTGGTGATTATTTAGCAAAAAAAAAAAAAAAAAAAATGGCTGTCTTAAATTAGATTCTTTTGAATGCATAATTAATGACAAATCTTTGTTGTTCCTGTTGAAAAGTCTTGTCTTGGTGGCAGAATCTGTGTCAGTCACAAATAATTGTTGTTGTTGTTGATGATGATGATGATGATGCCAGTACGTTATGACAGGTATTGTCAAAAGTCTTTTAACAATTTTAAGAATAGTTAGGCCTTTGTTGTTGAACAAAATAATTTTCAAACTTTCAGGCCTCCTCATCCCATTTTTAGACCCAAAAACAGTGACCAAACACTGTAAGAAAAGCTAGATGATTATTTTAAGTATGTAAATAAGCTCAGCTAACTACACTCCAAATACACTCCAGTGTCTACTTGCCCCAGCCGGAGAATATTTGTGTGTGTGTGTGTGTGTATGCGTGCGTGCGTGCGTGCGTGCGCGCGTTAGTTACCTCAGGGCTGGGATTTCGGGTTAAATATTCAAAATGGCGGACGGAGGAGCAGCGAGTCAAGATGAGAGTTCAGGACCAGGTAATGATTACAGCATTTTACATATTCATACTCATATTCAAACTCTTACTCCCAATTTATGTGAATTGTAGAAAGATAAAACGGATATTAATTAACAACACAGGATAACATTCAGCGTCGTATTAGTTTATACGGAGCTACCCAACTGTAATTTGACAGAGGAAACGAGCTATTGCATTGCGACGGCGAATTACAGAGAAACATGCCTCCCCCTTTGTGTGATTAGACGGCTGTACGCCGCTACATATTCATACCTCTGTCGACAAATACAATTTAGCATATTTTATTAGTAATCGCCGACGTGACTCTGGCCCACATATGATATTTTAAGACATTTCAGTACCGCAGTTTGATTGAAATGAGGATGCTAGCAGGCTAGCGTTAGCACGGCTGCTAACGCTGGGCAGGTCGGCTTTGTGTGTTGATGCACACAGCGACGTGAAGCTTTTTGAAAGAGCTTTGCATATTCATTTTTGGCAAGCTGGGCAATGACTGTGCTTGTTTCTTTACAACGGCATTTGCGGGGAAATCAAGAAAAATGTCCCACACATGACGTCGAGACAAGATGAGCGCATTGTGCTTTAGCTCGACGTGATTTTATAGCGGTGCATTTTCCCCTCAGCCTTTTGTGCTCGGTGCGGGGCAGCTCCGTGGCTCCAGAAGCCTGTTGTGTTATTCATGCGGGCCTGGCCGAACCACAGTGCGGGGTTCAGCATATTCCAGCTAATGACGACGAGTGGAGTTCGACCATCGCGACACAGTAAATACATGCCAAGGCTACGCTTTAACGGTTCCGATTGGAGAACGATCGTTAACTTTGCCTTCGCCTTTTCAAATAGGACAGTTTTCTTCCGAGCAGTTAACTGGCTACGTTGGGGAACTCAGTCCAGTCGTTAAAAGGCTAACTTTACATTATAAAGCCAAAGTAACACTTAGCTGTGGCGTGTGCTATAAATAACGTCACGCCTTTTTAATTTATCACCAGTTTTATTTAGTTAGCGTTAACAGTTTTGGGCACTTTTTAAAAACTTATTCCATTAATTTGATCCTTAATCAGTTTGGTTTCACGCCGGTCCTGGATAGTTTGCTTATCAGTTTTTTAAGGTGTGCACGTTATTTGCAAAGTTTCATTGCTATTCAGTGAAGAATTGAGACTACTTGGTTTATGGGCTGTTAAGCTAAGCTGTGCTGAATACAAAGCTCGTACCTGTGTGTCCCCCACAGGCACAGGGAGGGGTACTGAGGCCCACTTCCGGAAGGCCACAATAATAACAGACATGACATTCTTCACTATTCACTCTGGCAATTTCATAGCTGGGCAAGACACAGCTTGATGATACTTTTCACCATGCTGCTTCTCTTACTTGGTCTTAAAGGAATCAGGCAGAAAGCTACAGAAACCTGATTATCTCTTTGTATGTGGAGGGATTTTTAGAGGATGAAATCACTCTGCGAGTCTGATTTAACACTTTGTCTTTTCTGACTAGCAGGGAAGGTGTGCGTATAAGCTGTGTGTTTATCAGGAGTGAATAACATTGTCAAAAATAATCCGTTTCAATGACAAGCGTTGATTGTTTTGGCTGTTGGTGTGTCCATTGCAGTTTGTTATGTGTTGGTGCAGTTTGTGGCTCTTGTCAGATTGATTCATGAAGGAAGTCATACTTTTGCATTTCAAAGCAGTATATAGAATCAAACATGTTTGTTCAGTTTCACTGCTAGACTGGTTTTCACCTTCATACTTTGAGCCCAACGTGTAAGGGATGGCAATTGATGCCATAATCCATTAATGTAAATGCAACAACATGAATGTGTGCAAAAGCTGAAGTGCCAGAGTTGGGCAATTATTGTTGCCCGTGATAATTTCTTAACAAAAACAAAAAAAAAAAAAAAACNAAAAAAAAAAAAAAAACCCATACATGACATATTTCAGATTTGTTTTTGTCCCACCCCTTATTTTTACACATTAATAAATGCCCTTTATTTTGAACAGGCCAAGAAAGAATTTTAGTTCCATATATAAATTATTAATATGTCATAAACATATAGTCTGTATTAAGTTTATGTTATCTAAGTGTTTCTGTGAAGTTGTACAGCTTGAATTGCCTATAACCTGTCCAATTGAATCCACCATGTGAAAATATAAACATAAATAATTTATTACCCTACGTTACCTAAAAAACAAATGAGGAATAATTTTGTCTGCTTACATTTAGGCTACTTTTCTCATTTAATCAGTTTTTCCAGTCCCACCCTCGTTCCTTCCTTGTAGTTCCATTATGAATATTCATTGATGTAAACACAGTAGTCATGAATAATGCATCATTTGCAGTAATAGATTCAGGACATGGCATCTCAAAGTACTGTGGAGGTTTCCATGAAGGCTTGAGACAGACAAAGCTTTTTTCAGAACTGAGTAAGAAAATCTTAACTAGTAAGAGTGGGTTGGCGTGACAAAAAGAGACAACGACTTGTTTCTGGTGATCTGTAGTGAAACAATGCGAAGCAAGAAAGTCCTGTTACAGCTATGCCACAGTAAAGCATATAGCTGGCTAAAAGATGTGACTTTATCTATTGCAGTCAGTAAACAACAGGCTATCCTTTTTTGGGAAGATACCTACGGTGACAAGCCAAAAGCCAAAAGTACTGTGGACACAGGAAATAATTTATCCACATAACAGGGGCTTCAGACACTAAGAGCATTTATCAAGCAACAATTGCCATGTTGTCCCTGATGCTTCACTGACATGTCCGCCATTATTAGAAGCATCAGTAAATGTTTGCCACATTTGCATAGAAGGTTTTAAAGCCGGAGAATCGGTGAATCCCTTTTAAACTCAGCATGGGATGTGGAAACAGAGGCCTTTTGCAAATATATGCATCCAAATCAAAGAGCTTTTCCACCCAAAAAGAATTCTTAATAAAATCTACTGAAAGTGCAGTATTTTGCTGTTAAACTAAAGTGGCTAATGGCTGCTGGACATGAATAAAATGCCACAGTAGCTTGAATTTGTTTTATTAATTATCCTGCATCCTGTAGTGCATTTACACATTTACTGATTAGTACAATACTAAGCTTAAAGGACCATACCGGCCATTTTGCATGTTTAAGCCTAATATACTGTATTCAATTTTCATACATATTAGGTGACTGACAATCATTTGCCAAAGTATAAAACCATATTTCAGCTTTCCTGATATTTTGCAAAATCTCTTAATCTTTCAAACTCAAATATTCAAGCGATACACCCACCTTAAAAATTGATGTTTTGCCTAAATAGTAACGCAGCCTTAGGAAGTCACGGATGTTTACATTTTTCAATAAATGCAGGTCTTCTTTTGGGACTATAATCTATAATCCCAGTGGAGACATACAAACATTTATTGTGCTAAAAAGTTAAAATTACGTAACTTAAAAAAAAAAAAACACTGAATACATGTCTTGTTGGTGATGATGGATTACCTATCCCAAGAATGTTTCAAGTATCAACAAGTTGACTTTAATAGCGTACCAGAATAAACTGAAACCAATGTTGGTCTGGAAGTTAGGAAAAAAATTTTTAACTACTCTTCCAGTAGTATGCTTTGGGAAATGATTGTCAGTAACCTTACTTGTATGAGCATTGAATATATTAGGCTCAAACATGCTAAATGGATGGTATGGTCCTTTAAACTCTGTTTAAAATGATGTGGACATTCTTTTTTATTTATGTGAAATCAGGAGGCTTTAGGTTGGTTGGTTATTAACTGCCTCTTGCTGAAAGGTCATCTATTGTTGCCACACACACCCTGACTGATCCTAAATCAGATCTGCTCAGATTGGAACATGTTGCTCAAATGACTGGCTCATGAGTAAACTTCCAGAAATTTCCTGTGTCCCGTGCTGAAGCTGGACATTATGGGTAGCTGAGTGGAATATGGATGCGCTAATACATTTCTGCTGTGTCTCATGTTGAATCTCTTTGATCACATTAACAGCTCTGCAGCATTCAGCCAGCAATCCCACATTACAGTGCTAATGAATTACCTATTTAAAATTCTCAACACACTATATTTGTGTAATGCATTGTTCCACAGCAGTTTTTTTTTTTTTTTTTTTTTTTTTTTTTTTTGGGCGGACCACTCAACCAAATAACTATCTGCTTTGAAATACACTGATGACAGCCACCATTGCATTCTTTTCTCCTTTGGGGGTTGATTTTTTTTTTTTTTTTTTTTTTTTTTTTTTTGGGCTTAAATAAATCAAGTAGCATTTATCTCTGTGTATTATGGAGCTGCACAACAGTTTTGTGGCTGCAAAATGAAAAAGTGGCAAGCAAAAAATGCAGGTTTGGGTTCATCGGTAATGTCTACTTTAGGGTGTCCCTATATAGGATCACAAAATATGGAAGAAGTGAATAAAAATACCTTCAAACAGCCACTCAAATGGATTTATCATTTTTGCTTGACATCTATCATGTTCCTGCCTGAGAACAGCAGATGTAAAATTTGAAGCACTATTGATGAATGACGTCTTATAGAGATGGAGAGAAAGATTAGACAACTCTGATTTATTCTTATCAACATTTCAATAATAGTTATATACGACATTGACGGCATTTCAGTGACACCTGTGAGTAGTGCTACAGCATGAAAACAAACAAAAAACACAAGCCAAACCCACAAAAGAAATGCTTTTATTTTTTACATGACATTCTCACCTTATTTTGCTTCCCTCAGTTGGCTTCAACTTGAATTGGTTTTTTTCCAGGCTTTTTTTTTTTTTAAATCTGTTCGCTGAGATAATCTTTGTCAAAGAAGGAGTTCAGAAGTTTTAAGAACTACTCAGATTTCCAGGATACATTTTTAAATCAATTGGTGACCATTTCTGTTGAGCTTTAACTAATATTTCCCAGCATACAGTCTTCCTGCTTGTCAGTCAATCAATCAATCAATCAATCAATCAATCAATCAATCAATCAAAGTTTTATTGTCAAATCATCCATATACAAGTACACAGGCGGGATGAAATGCTGTTTCTCCAGGATTTCCTGGTGCTACATTTATCATAGTGCACGTAGACAAGAAGTGCAGTAACAAGACAAAGAGCATAGACAGAATAGTGTAAAAAAAAAAACACCTTTACTGTACTGAGGTAAGAGTAAACGTCTGTGCAAAGAGTTTGCAAGTGCATAAAGTTCCATAAAGTGGAGTTAAAGTTATATGAGAAGTTTTGTGATTGCAATTTGAAAATTGAGTTCAGCAGCAATGGTTGCTGTCGCTCCATTCCTTCCAGACATGCGTAAGTCCTGATCTAAGTGGTCCAGCAGCAGGTTGTTATTAGCAGCCACGCGTTCAGTTCAGTCATGTTTGTGCTCATTTACATTAATGTGCTGCGGCTCCAAATTTTGAAGAGCCTCGTGCAAGTTATTTTGAATAAGTCAAGAAGATTTAAAGGAGCATACCGGCCATTTTGCATGTTTGAGCCTAATATATTCAATTTTCATACACCTAAGGTTACTGACAATCATTTCCCAAAGCATACTACTGGAACGGTGAATTAAAAAAAAAAAATTCTACCTTCCAGACCGCCATTGGTTTCAGTTCATTCTGGTACGATATTGAAATCAAGTTGTTGATACTTGAAACATTCTTGGGATAGGTAATTCATCACCACAAACAAGACGTGTATTCAAGTTTTTTTTTAAAGTTATGTAATTTTAGTGTTTAAGTGCAATAAAAAATGTGGGACAGTCCCAAAAGAAGACCTGTGTTTATTGAAAAATGTAAACGACCGTGACTTCATAAGGCTGTGTATCCATTAGCAGGTGAAACATTGATTTTTAAGGTGGGTGTATTGCCTGAATATTTGATTTTGAAAGATTAAGAGATTTTGCAAAATATCAGGAAACTGAAATACGGTTTTATCCTTTGGGAAATGACTGTCAGTAACGTAACATGTATGATATATTATTACTATATTAGGCTCAAACATGCAAAATGGCAGGTATGGTCCTTTAAGGCTAGTTTTTTGGTTCCTTAACTGCCATGTTTCATTGAGATGACCTCTTCCACATTTTCCACACTAGTGTGGGATGTGTATGTCATCTTGGTGAACAGTGGACTGTTGTTGTCTCCTGGTCAGATAAAGGTCTGTTTGGTTTTGAGTGTCACCATGTCGTTTTGCCTTGTTTATTGGTTAGCGTCATAGCAGATGGCGTTGTTCTTCCCCCGTGGACCTCCTTGCAGTCACCCACTCAGTCTGACGTCCACTGACCGGCTGTGTTGCAGCACTGCAGACTTACTTCCCTGCTGTAGTGACTCTAAGCGTCTTTTAAAATGAATTTCAAAGGACTCTAAAATGAAATACTAATGGAATGTAAATCTAATTTAAATATGCTAATCTCACCGCACTTATAAACATAGACAGCCGCAGCCCACCACCCACTCTCTGCGGCTGTTCACTGTGGAATGCTACAGCCACGGGGGGTCTGGCAGTA
This sequence comes from Lucifuga dentata, assembly GCA_014773175.1. Lineage (NCBI taxonomy): Eukaryota > Metazoa > Chordata > Actinopteri > Ophidiiformes > Bythitidae > Lucifuga > Lucifuga dentata. The sequence continues at coordinate 63,223 of VXCM01002403.1, forward strand.
ATGACGGGCTTGCGGTGGATTAATGTGGAGTTATTTATTTCCGATTGAGCGAGTCCCCCCTCCCACTCCTACCCTAAACTCGACCCCTCCTCTGGTTTTCACGAGTCCTAGAGGTGCTCCGGACGAGCAGTCTTAGACATTCTATTAATGCCAGTCCGCCTCACTTACATGCTCCGACCGCTGCCGACAGGCCTCGCACTGCATTCTGGGACATCTTCAGCCCCTTACCTGCTCTTAGCTAATTACTTTTATGCCGTGCACTCACAAAATAATTGGTCTTGAGCTGCTGCTTCCCCTCCCTCTGTTGCTCCAAGTGCTCCTTTGAGCACTCTTTTCCCTCCGTGTCGTCCTTATTCCCCTGTTTTTTATCGTCCTCCAAAAGCCATCCAATTAATATGCTAATGAGCTGATAAATATTTATAGGGGTTTAAATTATGCAGAAAGCTTTCAGAGCCCGGTGTGAAATGCGTCGCTCGCAGGACTTCAAAGCCTTGCATTGCTAACGAGGCAGGGGCAGATTTGCATACGGCTTTAATCAGCTGAATACTGATTATGCTTCATTATGGGGGTGGGGGTG
>VXCM01002403.1:63842-126101 GCA_014773175.1 Lucifuga dentata
GGAGGCAGAGTTGGAGGAGCTGCCAGCTGCACTTGTCGTTTGCTTCATTCCAGCAAGAGAGGGAGAGGGTGAACTTTTTCAGAAGTGCTGGCAATCTTGGCACACAGGGGAGAGAGAGAGAGAGAGAGAGAGAGAGAGAGAGAGAGAGANCGTTAAAAAAAAAAAAGTGGGGCAGCGCTATAAGAAAAGAGTGAGAGAAGGAGAGCTGTTTGCCTAAAAACCCTGTTGGCTTCCTCAGCGTACGTAACCCAGCGTTGTTCAGCGAGCTGTGTGGTGGACAGTGCCACCGTGTCTGCCTGTCGCTCCGGCTGTGTCGGACTCTGCTCACTGACCAGTGGAGAGTGGGAGGGGGGGAACAGAGTGCCGGACACCCTGTCTGCAGGTTTGTCCCGCAGAGTTAATTTTCCTTGATAGCTTTTGCACCATGCTGGAGAACGCAGGTGGAGAAGCAGGAGTGGGTGAGTTACTGGCTTCGATCTGGATTTTCATGGTTGATTAGTGTGCTGGTGTGAAACAGGAAGGAGTAACGTGTCCCACTTTGCATCAAGGTGTAACGTAGAAGAATTATTTCTATTCGCGCATCATGAGTCATTATGTCACAAATAGCTCATTCTTTGCATCTTGTTGCAAAGCACGAGTCTAGTTCCTACGTGTAAACCAAGAGTGTGGAAGCAGTTTTTTTTTTTAAATGTCGGGATAAATTTTCCTCGGGCAGCATTGGGACACTATCATGCATTGAAAAGAAATGAATGAAACGTCATTGTAGGATTATGGGATGCGGTGAGAAAAGCGCAGAACTCCTCAAATGCCTGAGTTATGTGTTTGCTGGTGACAGGTGGTTTCTCACTGTCTGTCTGTTTGTGTCTGTGTGGTTCTTCCAGATTCTAAAATGAATAATCAGTCAGAAACCGCTAAATGTGCAATGGAAAGTGGTGACGGGAACACCGGTGAGTGAGCTCTTCAGCATGTTTCTGCTTTTTTGTTTTTTTTTTTTTTNGTTTTTTTTTTTTTTCTCCCTACACAGGGGCGAAATCACTACACGCTGAGTTTTGACTCATTCAACAGGTTTCAAAATTCACCGCCTAAAATCGGCATCTATGCAGAAAAAGCCCGATGGAGCTTATTATTGCAGGCAGCAGGATATTTCAAACTGTAGTCCTCTTTGTTCGGTGTGTTTATCCCACAGAGCCATTCCCCTCACTTGTACCAATTGAATACCACCCTAATTTGCTCTGTCTCAGTGCTCCAACGATTCTACAGCGTAAATTATTGAAACGAAAGTGAACATTGTAGATTTCGGTGTACGCTTTTGGATCGTTCCTATTTTGTAATGATGAACAAAGTAAATATTAATGATGCCATGTGCTGCCAATTTGCATATAAGCCCATACTGTTAATATTTAATTCTGTGATGATTCACCAGCCAGTATTTGAACAGATTGATGCAGCTGCGTGATGATTATTGCCCATGCTGTTAATTTTGAAAATGTCTTTTCACTCATAGATCCTTCATCTCTAGCAGTGGGGATTGTCTCTGAGAGTGTTACTTTTCTTTAGAGTACTACTACGGGGTCACAGTGGGCTCCTTGTATTTCATTCCTCATTTCTGTGTTAAACACCAGCAGAGATGTTACCAGTAAAATCCCACTTAAACAGGTCAAACCCCCCCCCCCCCCNCCCCCATTACATCCATCTACCTAAACACACACACACACACACATACACACATACATGCTGTTAAAGGTGTGTGCGGGATCTTTAATAAATTGCATTTCTGTCTGTAGGAATCCAAACCAACGGCTTGGACTTTCAGAGGCAGACGGTGCCGACCACGAGTTCAATCACTAATGCACACGCACAAGCCCTCCTCCAACAGGTAAGTGTGTCACAATAAACACAACCTGAAGTCACGCTTGTGTTTTTCTGTTTTTGTTTTGATGTGCGGATATCTCCTCTGCCTCCCCCCCTTGCCCCTTGCCTGTCTGCATCTGCGCGCAGTTCAGCTGTAAGCTGCAGTTTGTTTAAAGTGACAGGAGTTGTGAAGTCTGAAGGTATGCCGATACAAGTGCAAGCAGAAAGAGTTCATTTCAGCGAGCCAGGCTCTCTTGGTGTCGCCTGGCAACAGGGCAGATTAATCAACCCCGTATGCTAATTAGCTGCTCTGCGGTTGCTTGGAAACAGATGGCCGAGAATATGCAAATCTATGCAGAATTTACATGCGCTGCATGTAACAGTTATTTTAATTAGCATCTCCACTCTTCCCTCCCTTCCCTCTGCATTTCCTCGTCTCTGAAGGCTGCAGTACATTTTAAATACCCATTTTCTCACTTCCACTTTCAGTCATATCCTCTCCCTGCTCACTAAAGACTAAAGCCTCTTTCTCACAGTGCTGCTCAGATAGCACAGAGATTAAGATTTGCTGTTATTTGTTTTTAGATTACAACTTTATTTGTTAAAATGAACTGCTCATTCGGTTTTTTTTTTTTCAGTTAAAAAATTTTGGGGATACCCATTTTGTTTCATTTTTAAGACTATGAAACAAAATTAAGAGCTTCATACTATCATCATGCTCAGTTATTCTTGGGATGGTTTCCTCTAAACTCTTTGCTTCACCTCCACTAGTCTAAGTTGGAAGACTCGAGTGCTCTTCCGACCTCCGTCCAGCAGAGCGTATTGCCTCAAACCCAGCTAATGTTGGCCGGGGGACAGATTTCTGGAGTAAGTGCTGCGTTGCCTCATTGCTTTGAGTTGAAACCTGGTCCTAGCCACGTATCTAGGGTGACACCTCAACAGTCTCACCCCTGGGTGAAAATCTGAGTGATGAAATGATGACTTGCCCTGTCAGTGGCTAAGGCTGTTCTTTCTTGCCTGCCTGCCTGTTCATCCCAGTTATTAGGCTATGCCCAAATTCTTCCATAAAAGAAGAAATGGAGGGGTGTATTTGGACATAGCCTTGGCGGTACGCTCTTGGTCAGGCCAACCATGTGACACATTAGCTTTTCATTTCTGTGTTGTTCCTGTACAACTGTGCTCATATTGTGGTTCAGAAAACAGGGTTGAATGTCTAGTCTGGTGCTGTGCGGGAATGAATGTTTATCATGCATGTGAGTTTAAGTTTGAACATGATGCCAACATTCTCATTTGTATTTGTTCCTGCCTCGGTTGCACAAGTGTTTGCTCCATTTGCTTGTCTGGATTCATACTCGTGTTGCCACGATAACCGGAGTTTCAGCACCGACTTTGATATTTATGCAAAACATTTAATTTCACAAAGCATTTAATGCTTTCTAAGAGATGATAAATACACTCCATCCTGACCTGTCACTTGTTACTTAAATCCAACAACACCAAAAAATAAAAATAAAACTCCTTGTCATATCTACCATACTTGAGTATAAGCCAAGTTTTTATTACCAAATTTCACAAAGGAAATCAGGGGTTGGCTTATACACGAGAAATTCAAATTTGATCCCAGAGAATAAAATTTCCAGGGGTGGAAATACTACCCATTACCACTACCCATGGAAAATAGTTTAAATCATACCTTAGAATGAAATATTTGCTGACTAAACTTCTTATCCAGCACATTTTGTGGTGGCCAGTAAGCGCTGTTGTGATTGGTGAAAGACAAAAAAAATGGGCCAATCAGAGATGACCTTACAAAAGTGCTGTTTCATATACTGGTACGGTAACATTATTTGGTACCAGTGTCAGTTACGGTGCAGCTTCTGAAATAAATATCATGTTTACCGGTACGTGGATTCTTTTCAAAAAATCACAGGAATACTATGACAATACCCAGAAAAACAGGTAATTTGCTAAACAAATAAATTGATGGAACAACATCAGGGAGTCTTTCTTTAAAAATCTAAATTTGCAGGTCAAAATTGGGGGTGGGTCAGCTCGTACACAAGATCAGCTTATACTCAAGTATATACGGTAATCATGAAGATAATATAAACCCGGCTTTTTAAATCTTAACCAGTGATACTTCCAACATCAGTTCAAAGGAGGCAAAAGTTCTCAAAACATTGAAAACTTAGATTTGAAAAAAAACAAAAAGCAAATTCCAGAAAAAATGTCCTATTTACTAATAATTGACACGTCTCGCTGCAGACAGCATTCGGTATCATATTGTTTGCCCTCAGTAGAAAATAATTTGAAATAAAAACTGAAGGCATCGAAAACAAAATTCTGGAATCGTGACAGCACTCTCATCCAGTCTGTGTGATTACTGAATTAGAAATGAAAGTGAATTACATGAACAGTCTGTACTCTCGTTGTGGTCTTTGTCCCACTCTGCAGTTGACCCTGACCCCGGCACATCAGCAGCTACTGCTCCAGCAGGCTCAGGCTCAGCTTCTGGTTGCAGCCGTGCACCAGTCAGCCAGCCAGCAGAGCAGCACCACCGGGGCCAACATCTCAGCCTCTGCAGCCACGCCCATAACCCAGCTGCCCCTGTCACAGCCCATCCAGCTCGCCTCAGTAAGACACACACACAGGTTGCCTGCAGGTCCCGATCTAAAAATAGTGCAACAAAACATATCAGCAGCAAATTTTGATGCTTAGTTTCAGTTTTTGTGATGACTTCAATAACAGAATAGACCCAGTGTTTAATTCAAAATTTCATTAAAATGTCTTGAGAAGTTACCTTACTTATTATGAAACTGACAGGATGATGATGATAAACACAAAACTGATACCATGATAAACTGACAGAATTGTCTTGGTTTATTGATTTTCCAGTCACGACTTAGTAAGTTTGAATGTTCACAGCCACAGACCTTTGACGATGTAATTTAGTGTGGTAAACAGTATAAATAAGTTATTTTTCTGTATTAATCTAGTGGTCATTTAACTTTTGCTTGTTCAGCAGCTACAGCAGCAGAATCTGCCCCAGTTTATTCTGGTGCAGCCTGGCCACCCAATTGCAACACAACTGCAGCCCCAGTTCATCTTCTCACAGACACCGGGCCAACAGAGTACGTTCCCCTTCTGCATAGGGTTTAGTGTATGGGTTGTATGCAAAAAAGGTATTTTCTATGATTTGTACTTTAATAAAACATTTCTTTTTCTCTCATAATTCCTTCCCTGGCCTGTCTTCCACTTTCTAGGCATTTTGCAACCCCAAAATCTTCCTACTCAACTACCTCAAAGCCAAGCTAACCTCCTGCCGACTCAACCAAGCATCACCCTTGCAAGTTGTCAGGTCTGATGACATGTCACTTAATGCTGCTAGTAGTTTTAAATTTAAGGCAGCGCCTTTAAATAAATTACCATAAGCACAATTTTTAAAGCATTTGCTTAACTGTTAAGCAGTTTTAGAGCCTTAATCTTGTGTTGTTTTGTTTGCTTTTATTTGAACTACTTTTTTTTCCCCACGTTACTACTGCAAAATCATAATAATAATCACTTTTTTTTTTTTTTTTTTTTTNTTTGCAGCCTGCAACTCCAACCCGCACAACAGCAGCCACACCTATACAGTCCCTGCCCCACAGTCAAACACCACCCAAACGGTTGGACACCCCCACCCTGGAGGAGCCTAGTGATCTGGAGGAACTAGAGCAGTTTGCTAAAACCTTCAAACAGAGACGTATCAAACTAGGCTTCACACAGGTGTGTGTGTGTGTGTGTGTGCGTGCATGTGTGTGTAAGATTGAACTGATTCCTTTGTCCTCAAGGGGTCTAATATTTGTGACATTTGGACAATCACGTCTGCCTCTGTTTCCTCGCTCTCATCAGGGGGACGTTGGCCTGGCCATGGGGAAGCTGTATGGAAACGACTTTAGCCAGACTACCATCTCTCGCTTTGAGGCCTTGAATCTGAGCTTTAAGAACATGTGCAAACTCAAGCCGTTGCTGGAAAAATGGCTCAATGATGCAGGTTTGTCCCTAAACCCGCCCAAATGAACGATGCTGGAGGGGAGAGCACTTTGACAGCTCCCCTCCCTGTATGCATTCCTTCGTTTTTCTCACATCTGTACCCCTCTTGGGTTCAGTGGCGCAGGCTTCGCCGTGCATCTTTACAGTACTTTGTCTTTACCTTCCTTCCTTTGCCTTGTGTGCGCGCTGTTTGTGCAGAGAACCTGACGTCTGACCAGTCCCTGTCCAGCCCCAGTTCCCTGGGCTCCCCTGGAATGGGCATCGAGGGCATCAACCGCCGACGGAAGAAGAGGACCAGTATTGAGACCAACATCCGAGTGGCCTTAGAAAAGAGCTTTCTGGAGGTGAGCAACTAAGATTCTTGGAATAACAATATTGATCCATTATATAGGGAAGTTGTGCTTTCCACTGTCACATGGAGGTCATGCTGTAGGTCAGGGTCATACTGGAGGTCAGGGTCATGTACAGTGTCAGTTGTTGCAGTAGTACAGATTTTCACTAATCAATCTCAATTCGTATATAAGTAAATTTGGGCTGTTTGCATGATCGCGTGTTGTGTCGTTTCTATTTCGTGTTACACTGACAGAAATTTTACAGCATTGTTTATTTGCTTCGTTGATGTAGTTACAATATGGTTTGTTTCTCAGCAGTGTCACAGGTTGCACAGAGTTGATATCTCATGGAGAAAAATGCATCTGTTGCATTAGAAAGTCTCTGTGTTTCTCGTTTAAAGTTAAAGTAGCATTTTGGTTGCTTGACACTTGTAACCCATTGCTTCAGTGGCAGTATGATTTATTAGCTGTCTTAGTTGTCACTGCAGTGTGTTTGGTTACTGTAACAGCACCCAGAATTTTTTTTTTGATTTGATGATTTGTTTTGCACACGAACTGTCATGCTTCTTTGATTCACACGATGAATCATGTTGAGTGAATGAAGCTGTTGACACAGTGCTCACAGGGAACCTCTGGCTTCTTTGCCCTCTTCAAGCAGAACCAAAAACCTACCTCTGAAGAGATCACCATGATTGCTGACCAACTCAACATGGAGAAGGAGGTGATCCGGGTCTGGTTCTGCAATCGTCGGCAGAAGGAGAAGAGGATTAATCCCCCAAGCAGCGGCAACAGTGGAGGAGGCACGACTCCCATCAAAACCATCTTCACCCCCAGTAGCCCTTTGGTAAGTATGGACACATTCTGATATGTATCCAGCAGAGCTGTTTTGTAGATGTGATGGTAACACTGTTACTGGGATAATTCTAGGATTAGTTGACATCACTTGGCATCCTGATATGACATGGATATTTGTGATTACTTTTTAATTGTGTTATTCAGGTGGCCAGCACGGCGAGCCTTGTGAGCAGTACCACACCCACCACTCTGACTGTAAATCCAGTGATGCCTCTCACCAGCACCAGCATGTCCACGTTGTCTTTCACAGGTGAGCTTGGAGCTTTATGTGTATGTATGTCCGCATGTTTCTTATTGCAGAAGATCAAAAAATTTAACATGAACTTGTATTTTCTCAAATTAACCCAATTATCNCCACCCCTGTCAGGCACGACTGCCGGACTCACAAACACGGCATCCGTCATCTCCACTGCACCTATGATTACCACAGCAACCAGCTCTCCATCTTTAAGCCCGTCTCCAACAACAATTCAGTCCACGGCTGCAGAAACCAGCAAAGCTGGTACCCAGGTGCAAACCGTGGTCACCCAGGCCCCGAATTCCCTGGCCACCACTTTAGGGACGAATCAGGTGATGGTGACGGCACCAGGGCTGTCTGCAGCGTTACAGAATGCTGCCCAGTTACCCACCAGTGCTAGCTTTGCTGCTATGGCTGCTGCTGCTGGGCTCAATCCAGGATTGATGGCCTCCTCCCAGTTCACCCCAGGGTTAGTATCGGCCGCGTNGCTGGGCTCAATCCAGGATTGATGGCCTCCTCCCAGTTCACCCCAGGGTTAGTATCGGCCGCGTCCAGGGCACTAATAATTGTTTTCATTCACATGTTCAGGTGTACTTTCTGTTGATGTGCCTGATTGTTTTTGTCTGCGACTGTGTCCAGGGGGGCTTTACTAAGTTTGACTCCTGGTGGCCTTGGCACTGCACTGAGTCCTGCCCTCATGAGCAACAGCACCCTCGCCACCATCCAAGGTGTGTATCTTCATTACTGTCCATTAAAAACCTACAGATATTTTACAGAGTATACAAGTTGTACTGCATGGTGCATGGTGCATGGCACGGAGAACCAAATCTGACTTATTAGGAAATAGATAACTGGCTGAATGAATGAATTCATAAAATTCCTAATTCTCAAATATAAATTCTCAAATAGTTATTTACCTCGAATGAAGAGAGAATAAGGGCTTTGTTTGAGACAGAAGACAGACCTTTATTTCTGGATCCCCTTACAAGTATATTTGATCATATTTTAGTAAGTTCTTTTTTTCTGATCTGCTTCTCCATCCCAAGTTAGTTTGCTGTTGTTGCAAACTCAGCATGTGTTTTTGCATCGCACCGTCATGGCTGTCATGGTAAACTTTGCACACGTTAATTATGTTAGTACAACAACATAATTATGACTCACTCGCCACTTTTCTGGCGAGTGAGTTGCTGTTTATTATGAAAAATCTGCAGGAAAAGTTGAGTTTCATTAATGGTAGCAGAAAGGCTCCCCCTCCTCAAAAATATGTTTTTCTTCTGGTTCTTTGAATGTTTAACTTCCACTCCTTCCTTCCAGTGCATGCATATACAGGCACAAATATGATCTCAAAGTAGAGTTGAAACCAGTCATTATGCAAATATATGCAAATTAAATAAGCTGTAACCTGAAACGGACCAGACATATCAGTAAAGTTGGAGCAGGTGTGTGTGGGTGTGTGGGTGTGTGGGTGTGTGGGTGTGNACCAGACATATCAGTAAAGTTGGAGCAGGTGTGTGTGGGTGTGTGGGTGTGTGGGTGTGTGGGTGTGTGGGTGTGGGTGTGGGTGCGGCTGTGTTAGCATGTTATCGTGTTCAGAATTAATTGTATAGTGGGCAGAGTCATATTTGCATATTCATAGATTCCAGAATTATTAATGAGGAAAATGAACAGATGTGCTTTTATTTAGCAGTTTATTAAACTGTTTGTATTATTGGACAAAACATTCAAGTAATATCAGCTAAAAACAGCGTTTCTGTTTAAACAGAAACTCAGAGCGGTGGTGTGGTGTGAGTATGGGATTAGTGTGATGTAGAATTAATCCTGTGAAAATGTACATTTTACCATTACAGCTCAGGTACTGAAAATGTTTTATTTTTTTTACTGACATTTCAGCCATCTCATTTGTGTCCATGTATTCCGTGGAAACGCAGTAACTCTCAATCTTCCTTCACCAGCTCTGGCTTCCAGCGGCTCAATCCCCATGACTTCCCTAGAAGGCGGGAACCTACTGTTTGCTAACACATGTGCCGGTAACATGCCCAACCTAGTGACCACGCCCCTCTTCCTGAACCCCCAGAACCTGTCTCTGCTCACCAGCAACCCCGTCAGCCTGGTGTCGACTGGGACGGGGCTGCAGGTCACCGCTGATGCTCATCATCAAGCCACCACGGCTGCTGTGCCTGTGCAAGCCTCCACCATTACCACTGCCTCCAAGGCTCAATGAAGCCGGCCAGGCTGCGTCCCAAATGACGCCCTATTTCCTACGTCGTGCACTACTGTTATCACACCATGTAGGGAATAGGGACGTTGTCGGATATAGGCTATGTGCTTCACTAACCGCCCTACGTTGTTATCATTTTTCCTCTATCATTATTTAATTCCTTTGCTGCCACCAAAAAGAAAACGGCCTCTGATGAGGTTGGGGTTAACCTTTTCTTTTGTAGTTTCTCCCTCCCCCCCTTTTTTTTTCTACTCGCGATTCTTGGAGATTTTGTCACAAACAGTAGCCAGATGGACGCTGTTGCTGCCCTGCCGCTCCTTATGAGACTTGTTTGTTTTTCCCACATCACTTTTTGTATATATATCCTTATATTTCCAGGTCAGATTTGTTCTGAAAAACTTCTAACCAAAAATTTTATGATTCTTACGTTCAAACTAAACTTACTATCAATTTTACAATATTCATCATCACTAACGGGGACTTGTTGTCTTTCCCCATCTATATGGATTTCTTTGGGGTCCTTTTGGACAGGTTCTTGGCGTAAATAATGTCAAAGTTATATTTCAGAGACCTTTTTTTCTTTTTCTCTACTGTCTATTTGTTTAACATATTCAGAACTTTGTAAGTCTAATATTAAGTTAAGAGTTAACTATCAATTTTTAATCGTGGTTATAAGGCTTTAAAAACAAGTAATAAGTGGCCGATATAAAGGTTATCATTGCTTTAAGGGTCAGAGGGATCAGATGTGTCTCTCTGGGTCTCTCTTTCTGGAAACACTGAGTTTTACATTTTGCAGCAGTGGCAGAGGAGCCACTGAGCTTTTGTAAAAATGAAAGTCTAGGTCAAGGACCACAGACGCTGATGACTCAAAACACGTGGAGAGCTTTAAAAAGAGCTGCAGACGTGCCGTCCCGCGTCCCATTAAAGGCGATTTGGATGGCAAAATAGTTGACAAAATGTACATAATGGTTGGATTTGGAGGAAGAAGTCTGCATGTGTTCTTTACAGCTCAGGCAGATGCCGAGAGTTCAGTCACTACACGATCCACACGGCTCTGTGGGTGACTGGTCTCTTTAGGGAAGTGTAGTGGGAGTGGGTGAGGAGACGGTCACCATACCGACTTTATGGTGGCGTTGGCATGATGAGTTATTAGATTTTTCTTTTCTTTGCTTTTTTAATAGAAGTACCGTTGTATCTACTTGTGCACAGTATCTGTACCAAAAAAACTGGATTGATAAGCTGCAGTCTGCCTGTTTTGGGAGAAATGAAATTCTTTTTTTTTGTCTGCGGTGATTTGACTGGCTTACTTCAAGATATACCAAAAATATTTGTTCAAACAATTGCTGTGTGTAGTCAGTGTAGCTTAGTCAGTGTATTTATGAGTATAAAAATCTGTCATTGTCAGCAAAAATATAGAAATGCAATATTTTGATGATCATTTTCCAAAGATTACCTTATTTTTTCATTTGATCAAGTGTCTCATTGCTCAGCTTTTAATTGGCAGCACAACTGACCAAAAAGAGGAATTAGTGTGTGTGGGGCATGAGAAGGTAGCTTTCCTTCATACAGTTTAGCTCTGTTTGAATTGGTTTGATCACTTGGGCCTCGCCCTTTATGCCTGACCCTGTTTTTCTGTTTTTGCCATTTGATGGCTTCTAAACTTTTACCTTTCTATACAGTGTCTGTGTCTATACAGTGTTAGGCCATTTTGGTAGCAGTTTTGGGTTATTCTGAAGCATCTGGGATTGACTATGTTTTTTTTGGATTTGTACTAATATTCAGCCATACAACAACAGCTTCAACCAAAGTGGTTTTCCTCAGTAGCTGCTGCATCTGTGTGAGCACGCAAGCTGCTGTTCCTATGATCACTATCTCCACTCAGCTAACATTTGTATCCCACCCACCCCACCCCACCCTGTCAATACCTAATTCATCCCTTATTTGGTGCTGCTGGATAAAGACCCCAGTATACTTCAGAGGAAGAAGAACTTTGATGGCAAAAATGATGTTTGCAAGGCCCCCCAAGACAGACTTCGTCTTTTGTCTTTTCTACTTCTGATACCTCCCCTTGGCCGTAATTGGTCTGAATATCAAGTGGCTGGCTATGTGATTGGTGAGGGGCCGGTGGGCAGAGCTCAGCTTTTGATTTTTTGATTAAGAGGACGAATATACCATCTTTGTCTCCGTCACTATCACTACTGCCAATTCCTATCGTCGTTAATTGTTTTACCACCGCCTCGGTAACAGGTGCCTCACGACCATTCTGCGCCCCCTGCCATTATGACGTGGCATAAAAAGAAGCCGAGTACTTCAGGACTGTAGTGTACATTGAGTTCTAGGATGCGATCACTAGTGTGTTCTTTTGCCGTTTAGTCTTTTCGTCTTCTTTTCGTCTTTTGAAGTATACTGGGGCCTTAAGGATCACAGAAACTTAGCTTTAACAACTTGCTGCAAAGCTGCTGGTGGAGTTGAGCTGTTGCGAGTCCCGCATGCTTTCTTATAGCTTTACGACTACATCCTGTGAAATTCAGGTTTTGTGGTTTAGACCCTCGTATCAGGAGGGCTCATCCGTGTAAATGCGTAGATCTGATCATCAGATAGTCGACTCCGCCTCCTCTCTGTGCCACTTTTTAAACCAGCATGTTACATTTAAAAAAACAAAAAAAAAAAAAAAAAAAAAAAAAAAAATGATATGCTGTTTCCCCAAATCTGTTTGTTCCTGCCAAGTTGTCTCAGACATGTTTGGGCTAAACGATGCTACGTGCTGCCCGCTTTAGCTACACAACCCCACACAAAAGTAGCGTTGTTCTGCTGCGTCCAAAGTAACCAAATTCACTGCCTCGGTGATGAGTAAATCACTGAGACTGGAAGCGGTGAAGTTTGTTCACGTTCTCCTTGCGTACTTTTCTGTTGTTGACTTAATTTTGACTGAATATACCTCAGCAGCACTTAAACATAAGGTTCACTATTAGAAGTTTCCGTGTACAGAAAAGTGTAGAATGTGTAAGTATTGTCTGGCTTGCCATTACAAAGTTTATACTGATGAACCATACATAGGAACCATACATAAAAGGACAACCTACTACTGCTATTTTCTAGTACTACTATTTATGGGGTATTTCCAGGTTTAGATATTATTTTGAAATCCTTCTTGCCAAAGTAAATAGCCTTTCTCTTTGCAGCTAGGCGGGTGTCTTGCTGCTCATTTTGCTGGCATCCCTCTCTTTGAGGCCACAATCGGCCTGAGGACTCGGTCCCGTTTCAGTGCTGTTTGTAGTTACGTCCGAGCTGAACATTTGCTAGCAAGATGAACCAGTAGCCATTGGCGCCATAGGATGTTACTGAAATATTTATCTGAGGAAAGACTTATGGATTAGAGAAGCGACCTTTTCTTAATTCTATACATATAAATATATATATATAAACACGTGTAAGATATTCATATTTTATATTTGAACCAGTATGTTATCAAGACTGAATGTAGTGTTTATCATGCTTATACTCAAAAATCTCCCCTAAATCTTCCATTTTATTATTGCAGAATAGCAATTTTTGAAAACTGTCAAGACCAAAAAAAAAAAAAAANACCACGCCTCCAAGGTGTGTCAGCTGCCGCCTGTGTCTGTCGTGTGTGTGGGCGTGGTCTTTCTAATAGGAGGGGCTTGTTCGGGCGCTCCTGTCAGACAGGTCCTGTGGTTGGTAAGAAAACGGAGACTCTGAAGCATCTGATCTTAATCTTTAATAGTTTTTGTTTGTTTGGTTGAGTCATTGTGGACTTGATTTGCTGTGCTGTCTTTAACAATCATTTGATTTTTAATTTTTATATATATTACTTTATGCCTTTAATTGTTGTGTATAGTGAGAGGACACGATCACTGGCTTTCTTAGTTTAACAAAGAAGATTAACGTTATCATTTTTGCCTTATTGTTACATAGAAGACATGAGCATTGTAGCATCGATGGTGTGTGTGTGTGTGTGTGAGAGAGCGCTTGGCTTTATGTAGAGCTCACCTAGTGCATTGTTTTCACTGAAACAGTACAGTGTACTTTGGGTATTTTGCTGCGTGCTGTTGTGGCGTGATTACGTTGCTACCTATATTTTTTAGGTGTGACTCCAACAGGTCGAGGATACCTGTGAGAAAAGCTTTACTAATAATTCCAGCAGGTGGTGTAAGTGTGTATGTGTGTGTGTGCGTTCGTTGGAGTGTCTTAAAGAGAGAGAATAGTGAGGACAGTCTGCGAACCATTACGGTGCATTTTTTCCATCATCCAGAGGGTGTTTGATCAGTGCGATTTGAAAAGGAAACTGTTTTGTTTCTGTTTTTTTTTTTTTTTTTNTTTTTTTTTTTTTTTTAATAGAAGTTCTCTACTGATTAAAGGATCATATCAGTGCTTTTGCATGTTTGAGCCCAAACTGCATACATTACTGACAAACATTTTCAAAAAATAAAACTATTTTAATTTTCGTGCTATATTGCCAAATCCTGTAGTCTTTCAAAATCAGATGTTCAGGTGATACACTGCTAGCATGTACATCATAATGTAGAAGGCACGGTCGATTTTAATTTATCGTAAAAGCCTTCTTCTCCTTGGACTATATTTCCAGGCGGAGACTTACATTTTCTTCCTTGCAGCTCCATGTTGGATCAGTTAAATTAAGTAACTGACAAAAAATAAAAATGACGTGTTCGCTGTGATGGATTACTTCCCTCAAGCATGTTTCAAATCTCTCCAAGTTTATTTTTTATAGAATACTGGAATGAGAAACCAATGGCAGTCTAAAAGGAAGGAACAACAAATCTAAAATGTACCGCTCCAGTGGTATATTGGGAAACTGGTTGACAGTAATGTCGTGTATGCAGGGTGGATTTATTAGGCTCAAACATGCAAAATCATCGGTATGCTCCTTTGACTAAAGCCTGTAAGCAATCCATTGCCAAGACAGCTTTACAGTTTTCCTCAGAGATCTTATTTGGTAACAACTGAGGATGGACTTGGCTCTGGCTGCTCTAAAGCTTTGGCTTCAGTCGGGATCCTGGTTTTTAAGTCGTGCATCAGTTTCAGGATGTTGACCCACCACGCTGGTGGGTTGGTGTAATGTGGATAAAGGAAGCGTGGAGCACCCGTAAGGCAAAGGAGCTGTTGTATACCTCATTTCTAACTCAAGACTGAGTGAAACTTGCTTTAATCTACTTNACAAAAACAAAAAAACCCCGACAAAAATACACACACCGTGTCATTGGAGAAGCCTGTTCACGTCTGTCCTCAGTGAAGTGTTGTGCTAAAAGCCACCACAAGGGGGAGACAAGATACATACCAGTACTCATGAATGTCTGCTTTTTGTTCACGCCGCACTCTGATGCATTTCAGCAATCGATAGATAAGATTTGTTATAAGTTAAATTTTTTAAAAAAATTCTTTTTTAATTTACCCCTGAAAAGATTCACTTTAATTAATGTATTGTAGATCAATGTGCGTTCTTAGATTCTGCCTCTTTGAGTTTGACAATCCTGTTTTCGTTTCACTCTGACCAGGTACGGGTATGTGCGTGTCTCTCACGCCTCGCTCGCTCTCTTTCCTGTGGTAACAACATTAACCAAAGACTAATAGTGATTGTATATAAAACTACACCGTCTCGCCCGTCCCCCGCCTCACTGCTCAGCGTCACACACTCCCACCCGAGCGCGGTGNCTACACCGTCTCGCCCGTCCCCCGCCTCACTGCTCAGCGTCACACACTCCCACCCGAGCGCGGTGAACCCTCGATATGACTGCACGGCCCAGTTTGTTTTTTGCATGTGAATGTATCTGATGAACCTTTGACCTGTCGGTTTTGACGGCGTCAGTGCCTGCGGGGATCAGAGGAGTTGAGCAGGACTGAGCGGGCTTCTCCAAAACAGACGCACGAATGAACCAATCTGGTGGTAGCTGGGTGATGTTTGTTAATACACACTGAGGGTTTAATCCTGTGCACACTGTAAAATGCTCAGGACTTGATGTCTGTCTGTCTCGAGCACTGTTGCTAGGATCTGCCCCCCCCAAGGACTGCAATGAAAATGCTGTTCCTGCCTCTGNCCCCCCCCAGTCCGTCCTCGCTCTGTCCTCCGACATCGTCTCTCACTACAGACTCTGATCAGCTGTGACACTATGCATCACGGCGTGGACCGTGTCCCTCCGGCTCAGAACTCTGGCCGACGGGGGGCTTCAGTGACACTTTTCTTTAATGCTTTATTCCAAGTGAGGTCGAAGGATCTTGCGAGTGCTATCCCAAAGCAAAAATCCAAATATTTAACTTCTGACAAATGCAGATACCAAAGATTATCTCTCTGTCCTGTGTCTCTGTTCTCTGTGGATTCTCCCTTTCACCCTGCAGCATGTGTATTAAGAGACAAACCCAGCACTGGCTTTAGTCCTAGCCTCAGTAATTCCAAAGCTTAGATGTATATTTTGGTATATTTCTGAGAGAAAAAGGAAAAAAAAAGAAAACAAGAAAAAAAAAACCTACGTGAAAACGTCTGTTCAACTTCTTGTTTGTTGTATCTCTTTTCTGTCACAGCATGGAACTAAGTGCAGAACTGTCTTACTCTTGGTAGGTTAAAGATATAGTATTTTTGTATGTTTTGGGTGTTTCATGTGTGTGATATCAGTTCACAGCCCAAGTGACCATCGTTTTTTGACACAATAATGAGAAGGGGAAAAAACGCTAACCGTGTACATATTACTTTTCTTTCAGCAAATCCTGAAATGCATTCTGTAAAACATTTATTACTCGTGTTGGATGCTTGGGCTAATCTAAAGGAATGTTTTCCCCTTTTCTGATTTTTGCAGTTTATTAGGAATTGACTTTGTGGAACTCGAGAACTCGCACTGTTAAGGGTTCTGGTTCTGTTACGGATTGTAAAACACTGCTGACCCGACACTGAGGGACACTGCTCTGATCTGACTACAAAAACCGCCTGCAGTCACGGCGGCATAGAACTGAAAGATTGTGTAGGAATTTTAAGATGTGAATCAGGATTCATAGTAGATTTTGATGCATTTGTCTGCTGTATTTTTGTTTGTTTTGTTTTTATACACATAAAAATAATCTTTTACTGTAAACTGTACAGTTCTCTTTTGTTGTAAACATCATTAAACCATTTTCCAAGTGTTTTGACATAGTTTTTCTTTTTTGTTGTTTGCCTTTTGATTCAGATTCATTTACACAATGAAGCTAATGTAAAAATTTAGGTTCACAAGCTAAAGCTAATGGTGCCTTTGAGTGCTTTTGGAAATATGAGATGAGGGCACATGAAAAACGTCATAGGCACTGTTGGTGGTATTTATTTAATTTTTTTTTTTTTTTNTTTTTTTTTTTTTTTTTGGATGTATTCTTTATTAGCTTGCCAAATATGAAAAACAAAATTTGCACACATAATGCACATCCCCTGATGTTTGTGTATATAGCTGCATTTTTCTGATCAAAACCTCTTAAAATTCGTTGTAATTCTGACTTCCAAAATCAGAAGTGCAAACTTCCTGGGAATACTTGAAGACACAACAAGGGATTGTCAGATACGTTTAAGGATGGAAGGAAAAAAAATACAAAATTAAGCTTTTTTTTTTTTCTTCAAAGTTTTACATATTTAAAACATTGAAATTTTGAAAGCCTTGAAAACATTTTCACAGGAAACAATCTAAGAAGGAAATTAAACTTCAACTGCTCAACTCATTTACATACAATATGAAACTTGTGATGAGAAAGAAGATATTGCATCATTTTAGGGGCCATAAACCAAAATGTTGGAAGCCTCTGACTTAAAGGACCATTTTGCATGTTTGAGTCTAATAGATTAAATTTTCATACATGTTATATTACTGACGACCATTTCCCAAAGGATAAAACCGTATTTCAGCTTTCCTGATATTTTGCAAAATCTTAATCTTTCACAATCAAATATTCAAGCGATACACCCACCTTAAAAATCAATGCTATTAGTTACGCAGCCTTATGGAGTCATGGTCGTTTTAATTTTTTGATAAAAGCAGGTCTTCTTTTGGGACTATATTCCCCGGTGGAGATATATGTTCACTCTGCGCTTTTTTATTGCACTTAAATGCTAAAATTACAAAACTTGGAAAAAAACCCTGAATATACATCTTGTTTGCGATGTATTACCTATCTCAAGAATGTTTCAAGTATCAACAAGTTGAGTTTAAAAGTGTACCAGAATAAACTGAAACCAATGGTGGTCTGGAAGGTAGGAACTTTTTTTTTTTTTAAATTCACCATTCCAGTAGTATGCTTTGGGAAATGATGGCCAGTAACATAACATGTATGAAAATTGAATATATAAGGCTCAAACATGCACACGATCGCCAGTGCATGTTTGAAGCATCATGTAAAGGCATTAAAATTCAGGACATAACACTCATACACTAAACACACCAGATGTCACGGCTTAGGCTCAGAGCTGATGAGATCACAGAGGAATGAATATGAAGTGAAGTGAGTATGCAAGGAGACATCGGTGAGGGGACATCAGCGAGGGGACATCAGTGAGGGGGGGGACAAAGGTGGATCTGGGATCAAATTTTCAGAGGTGTCATTATCTCTTCTCTCTGCTTCTGGAGGCTGTGGAGGGAAAACGTATTAAAGCTTTACATCTGCAATGGCTACTTCTACATTCTACATTCTACAAGCAAAAGGCAAAGGTCCATAAAAATCTCTGAAATGATGGTAATTAACTTCACTCTTTATAAATTGGATGCTGTTACTATAGCATGCAGCTAGAGGGATTTCGGGAGAGGTTTTTGTGGTTTTCTGTATTTTGTTTGGTGTAAATGTGAGCAGAGTTATAACATTTCAGATCATTGGGTTGAACTGAATAGAACAGCATGCTGTGTTTACCAGTTTCCCTTCATTTTAGCCATTTCCCACATCTTTAAAAACACTTTTGTTTGACATATTCAACTGTAAAAGAACCATTGCACCTTACCTTGGGTTTCTTTTTCTTGCGAGGTTGTTTCTAGAGATAAAAGAGAACAAGATGTCTGTATAGGAGCCAGAACAAGAGAAAGACTTTTATCAGCAGAAGTGACTTACCTTTGCTTTGGTCTGAAGCACCTCATAAGGATCAGCGTTCTTCGGCCTCTGAAGCTCCTGCAGAGGGAAATATGAAATAATGAAACTTTATCTTCATCTTCATCAAAAAAAAAATGGGTGTTGCTGTCAGTCTGTTGGGCAGCTGGTAGAGACTGTGTGGTGTCCACACCTCATACATGCCTCCATCCTCCTGGTTGTTATTATTCTGTGAGAAATAAAAAGAGAGTAAATAAACCATAATCATTTCTATATCTGTTTAAATGGTCGATAAATAGTCAATAATCATCATCAGCATCAACAGATTAAATCATTGAAACTGTTATGGGAAGTCAGAAAACAACTTACAGATGCTGAATCTGCCACACAAAGTTTGGAATACTACGCAGAGAGAAGGAGACAGAACAGAAATATACTGATCCTTTTATCAGAGCCCATTTTTAAAGGACCATACCAGTGGTTTTACATGTTTGAGCCCAATACTCACTACCTTACTTTATGTTTTCCAGAACATAAAACTGTATTTCAGTTTTTGTTTTATTTGGCCAAATCCACAAATTTTTCAAAATCAGATGTTCAGGTGATACACTCACCTTAAAATTCAATGTTTCATCTGCTGACACTACGAAATAGAAGGGATGATTGAAAGTAGTTTTCTCCTGGGCGCAGAAATAAATTTTCTTCCATGTAGCTCCATGTTGGAACCATTAAATTAAGCAACTCTGACCAAAAAAAAAAAAAAAAAAAAAAAAAAATTGTTTGCTGTGATGAATTACAAATATCAAGCACATTTCAAGTCTCTACAAGTTGATTTTAATAGTGGAAGCATAAATAAAGTCACTTCATACTGAAATGGCAGCCGGGAAGATAGGAAATATTATTCTAAAATTTACCGCTTCAGTAGTATGTTTTGGTAAATGATGTATGCAGGTTGTACATATTGGGCTCAAACATGTAAAATCACTGGTATGATTCTTTAAACACAGTATATTTTATAGTTAGGCTGCAACTGGCGAATATTCATTATAGTTTAATCTCTCATTTCCTTTTTTAATATGTAATTATTTAGTCAACCTCATGCATGCATGTGTCCTGAACAGTATTTTACAGTATGAGCACAAATGTACATAGTATGCACATGGGACAAATTTGGATATTTACAACAAAACAAATTAAGAGAAAATAATAATTCAACTTTAAAAAAAATTCTTAATAAAACCCATTTAATTTATAAATAAGTTGACACAGTTTCTGGAGTCAGCTGGCTTACAACTACAGGGCACTTCAGGTAGCACTGGTGGTATATGTACCACAGTTTGAGAACCATTTAATCTCTAGCATGTCAAAAATAATGAAAAATGTCTTTGGTTGCCGTTGCAGGCTAGCAGAGCCCAAATGGATGTGTGCAAACTATTTCATCAGATCAAGTTAACATTTGAGAAGATGTGTGTTTTTTTTTTACCTGACAAAAACCATAAAATTATTAACTGCTTATAAAAGTTGATTGATTTCATTAATCATCTAATTGTTTCATACTGCTGTATCTGTACACACCGTCTCTATTAATACTAATGTAACTCACCTTTTCTTTGAAAAAGAACGCGGTGGCAAAGATACAGTAAATAATCAGGATTCCATCTAGTAAGTAGCAGATGACCGGCTCAGTCAAAAGGGTTTCTACAGGACACACAGAGGAGAGAGTTATGTGTGTGTGTGCATGTGTGTGTGCTGTACATTTTTTTTTATATGAGATGCAGGATGTCATTTCAGCAGCAAAGAATGGAAAATAGCAACATGAGTGAAGCACATCAGAAGATTGAGTAAGCCCCTTAAACAGGAAATAAAACACTTTGTGTGTGCAGTTTGCCAGATGAAGAGTCTTCCTGTCAGTGAGTTTGGCTGCTCAGTGGCTCTGTTTATCTTGTTGTGGTCGGAACAGAAGCCAGGCAGTGTGAGAACATGAGAACACGGCCAGCGGTGGTGATTCATTGATGCTGTGGCTTCCTGATCTCATCAGGTTGAGCTAAAAATTGCTTTGGAGAGATATAAATGACATTTGATCTCAAAATTACCCAGTAGCTTTATCTTCACAAAAAAAAAAAAAAAAAAAAAAAAGTACAGATTGCAAAGTTTACAAAGATGTAAAATATGCCAGTCTCAATTTTGGGGAAATCTGTATAAATTAAAGCATAAATATTTGATTAAACATTTAATTAAATTTTACTTCTCATCATTTTTTTTTTTTTTTTTTTTGTGTGTGTGTTTAATCAAGTTTTTCTAGTTTTTTTCTAGTTTCTTTACACATAAACTTTGAGTGAGCACGTTAATAACCTTTATATAATATCCATAATACCCTTAAGTAGTTTGTTGATTTTTAATGTGCTTTAATGAAATACTGATTATTAACTCAGATCAGGTGGCTACCTGCTATTTTAGCATTTCTTGTTTCGAGACTAGATAAAATATCATTAAGCTTGCACTGGCAGATAGATTAAAAAAAAAAAACAGTAATGTTATCAAAAAGATAGAAAAATGTAATATGTCCATGGCAGCAGAACTCTTTTTTCTGAATGTTTTGATGTTTTACAATAAAAGTCAATGAATAAATTCTCCATCAAGTCTCTGAAGGGAAATTATTTATTTATGCAGGTTTCCTTTAATCTGCTTCATTGTGAATCTAATTGAAATACATGACAGGACATGAAAGTAGTTTTGATGATTTTGAAAATAAAATGTGCAAAACTAAATATGACATAAATGAGTAAATAGAAGATTAGAGATGAGGAAGAAGATTAAATATTCACAAACTTCTATTCAACTCAAACTTCTCCAGTTAAACCTAAGAGAAAAAAGGGAGTCATTTATTTTTATAAATCATGATGATGCTTACAGGACACATAAATGATACATATATAGATTTAATTCTAAAGAAGCCAACAAGTGAATGAAAGCTTTCATGAAGAAGGCAGACAAGGACAACTAACAATAAAGTGCTGTTGTATGTAACATTTTGATTTTGTAGCATTACATGGAAAGTTACCTTATTATGTTTTTCAAGCAGCTTTCTGTTTCCATAGGAAAATGCTGAGTAGATAAAAATATCTCTGCTCATCTCCTCTGACTCACCTGCTGCTTTTTCGAAGTACAGAAAATCAGCAAAGTGATCGCAAATATCACGATTACTTTACACATTTGTTATCCAAACACAGCACAAGAGAAAAACAGCAAACAGAACAGAAAAACAGAAGGGTCACATTGTGGAAGACAAAGAGCTCGTTATCCCTTAAACTCATTAAATTCTTTGTTACCTCTAAAGAAGTTACATTTTTACCTGCATCTTTTGATTGTTTGCAGGATGACTCAAGAAATTATGAAGCAATTTTAATGAAAATTGGTGGAAGGGTTGGGGTGTGGCCGAGAGAAGAACCCTTTAAATTTAGTGCTGATTTGAAACCAAGAGTGGATCCAGCAATATTTAACAAGATTTCTTCCACTGGGAGATAGGGCAAGTGTCTATATATTTTTTTCAGTTTCTTCAAAAGTATCAATCTCACTGAAAAAAAAAAAAAAAANGAAAAAAAAAAAAAAATAGGTGAATGAACGTATTCCTTTATAGACTATCATGCACTTGGTATATGCTTTGACAGGAGGCACATTAAGGAAATTACTGTACGTAAACATGCAACAACCAGTAATGTGTAACTGGGATGATGCTGATTCAGTAGCATGCAAGTGATTCTGATACATTTTTAACACTTAAGGAAATAGATTCATAAAAATATTGTGCTTATTAAAGTTGTTTCTTTCTCTTTAGGCCATTATTTTACAACAAGACAGATTTTGCTTAGTCTTGTTGGGCTTTGGCAGTGGTGTGAGCTCTAATAAGCGCTCTTTTAGCTTTCCCCTTAAATTTTCCCTAGTTTTTAAAAAGAAAACATTTTCCACATTCTGACAGCATCACATATACTGTATATGCACATTCGGTCTGCTTATTCTGATGCTTCTTTAAATCCATATGATGCTTATACAAATTCAAACCAAAGTTTTTACAGCTTCACCATTAAA
The DNA here is from genome assembly GCA_014773175.1 of Lucifuga dentata. Lineage (NCBI taxonomy): Eukaryota > Metazoa > Chordata > Actinopteri > Ophidiiformes > Bythitidae > Lucifuga > Lucifuga dentata. The sequence continues at coordinate 86,515 of VXCM01002403.1, forward strand.
AGTGTGTCATTTTACCCACAATTTCCCAAAACTCAGCCAGCTATACATAATTAGTAAAGAGTAGTGATGGAGATATCCTTTTTTTTTTTTTCTACACAAATATTTCTGCCTTTTGACAAACTCAGTAATGTGAACTGCGTAATAGCAGTTTTGGATCTGCTGCTTACCTGCAGAGGATGCAGGGATCAAGAGTCCAAAGAGCACCAACACACCTGTCCTCAGTTTGGCCATTGAACTACCTCCTCGTCTCTTCCTGTGTGCAGAAATGAAGCTTTTCTTCTGGTTGCTTCTGGGCTCCAGTTAACATTGAAGCACTCTAACTTCAGTTTCCCCTCACTCTGATCACAGGAAGTGGCTGAACTGACACCTGCCAATGGACGAATCTATCTGTACATCACAACATCTTACGCAGTTCAACCCCGCCAGCAGGGCTCACTGATGGTGTCATGTTTGACTCTGTTTCCCCAGAACCTTCATGTTCGCTGCTTTTCTGCCTCTGATATTCTTCTTGATCACGTACAGTGTAGTTGGAAAGTATAAAATATTTCCTTAGCTGTATTCTAAATGTGTTGAATTTGTGTTTTTCCTATAATCAATCTGTACATGATACTCCATACTGGCATGTTTTTTTGTTTTAGATTTTTTTTCTCCAATTTAATAAAAAAAAAAAAAAAAGAGGATCTGAATACTTTCTAGATATGCTGTAACAATGATCAGAATGACTTAGTCATATAGTTAGGTCGCTGTCTTAAATAGCATTCTACTTCTAAAGTACTAGAATCTGTAATGAATAATCAAGATTAATAGAAAATCTCTAATACAGTTGTAGAATAGTATTGTTTTTGTTATATATCACTTTTAATTAACCATATTGTGTAATCCTTATGTAGCTGATAGTATGTATTCTATTGTATATTATGAAATAATAGATTATACCTTATATGATTGGAAGACTACAGTTCACAATGAAAAGTAAAGTAAACCTGAGTTTGAGTGAATTATTATTCAAAGATTATATTCAGGGATGTTTAACATTACAGTGGATAAGTCTGTTAAACAATGAACTGAAATTAATTTTTTTAATCAAATTAATCAATGAAATTAAACGTAATGAAAGAAAGACATACTGTACAGTATATATGCAAGAACTACCATGGTTTAAATATACAGCCTATATCAACTGACATGTTTCTGAAAATGATGTACAGATTAAAGTGCAGGTTATCAAGCAGACAGCAATCCATCTCTATCGTTCACAAAGGTTAAAGTTACTACATCTTGTTGCTTGCATGTTGCTTCACAGTCAGCTGGTGACATGCATCTGCTACGTGCAGGAAGATTGATTTGACATTTGCAATCAGGCCAGCCTATCTGAACTAGCTATGTGTGTCCAAAAGTTGTGCGTGCATGCCTCTGTGTGTGTGTGTGTNGGGTGCACAGAAGATAGAATGCATTTTGACACTTATACATGAAATGCTCAGGGACATCTGACTGTGATGAGAGGCAGCCTGGCCTTTAATTAAAAAAACACCCACTTTCAAGCGTATTAGCACTGTAGTACCACTGTCAAATTAAGGATATATGTGTTTGTTATTTAATTATCTCTGTTTGTTTGTTTCAGAATATAGAAGTTGACTGCTGGAAGTAAAGTTCATGTCAGAATAGCAACACTGTCAAGGAGAATTAATATCTAACTCAAGTTGAAAGAAAGATGAATTTAGGAATTCAAGACGAAATTTGTCTGTTCTAATAATTTACTGGCCTATAGAGAAACTACTATAAATAAACATAATATATTTTCTGGATATATCTCCAAAATTACTAAAGATACATCAAAACCATCAACCCTGTCCAAGATCTGCACCTATTGCACCTATTGATATTCTATCCTGGGATTTTTTTTTTTTTCATTGAGATTGGTNCTCTCTCTCTCTCTCTCTCTCTCTCTCTCTCTCTCTCTCTCTCTCTCTCTCTCTATAAGATGCCCTTATTCCTAAAGTTAACAATTTATCTTAAAAATTTCTGGATCCGCACTGACATTAAAATTGAATGGATTCTTCCCTGGGCATGTCCCATCATTTCACCCAGTTTCGTCAAAATTGGTAACTTTCTGGCATAATGCTAATAAACAAACGACAACAAACAGACCAGGGTGAACATAACCATAACATCAGTAATAAATGAATCACAGGTGAGAAGCTGGAACCAGCAAATGTTTGGCATCTTTACTTGATAAACTGAATGGAACATTTAATTGTTTGTTTGCCTTTTGTGAATTAGTTTAATAAATTATAAATTATGGGGTGATTTAGTCACAAGCAGTGTACATGCTGTATGTGTTACTTATCTGGAACATGAAGGCCTACTAAACAACAGCTTTTTTTTTTTTATTTTTTTTTTTTTTTTTTTCNTTTTTTTTTTTTTTTTTTTTTTTTTTAAAGAGTCCGTGTACGTAACCTGGTTACTGTATTGACCACGTGACTTGTCAGGGCGGTCTTTAACTGTCACATGACGCTGATGTCAGTCTTTGCAGCTGGTGTCCCTGGTAAAAGCGTTAAATCATCACGTAGCTAGCACATTTAAACAACNCAGTCTTTGCAGCTGGTGTCCCTGGTAAAAGCGTTAAATCATCACGTAGCTAGCACATTTAAACAACTCTTAGCGCACAAACAAACAGAAAAGTTGTAACTTGTAACCAGAAACGTTAGGATTCCGTTTACAAAGATTTGTGTGCTGTAGCTCCGCCTGCTCAGCGCTGGAATCCTGTTTTTTTTTTCTGGCTGTTGCGACGCTGCCGTTAGCTTAGCATCAACATTTAACAGGCTAGCAAGTCAGCTCCGTGTTGTTTGTTGTGTTTAGTTTTTTTGGGCTGAAGAATTCGGACAGAAAGCGGAGAAACATGGCGCAGCTCGGCAAGATCCAGTCGTGGAGCCACGGAGTAATGTTACTGTTAGCTGTAGGTAAGTATGGCTAATTGGCTAACTGCGGTTATATTGGAGAGAAAAGTGGTAACATTAGTAACTCCAAAGGTCAGAGATAGCCTTGTGCTAGTGGAATCTAAAAATGACGTTAGTCATTTATTACCAAATGATTTTAAACTGTCGTGAAAACAGTGAAACGTATTTGTTGTACCTATTACTAAATCTTCAGTGAAATGTTATTAAAAAATGCAGGCATATGGATATTTTTGAAGTTGTGGAATTTTATGTCAGTTTTGCTAACAGGGTTAGCAGGTTTGGTTTAGCAAAATCAACTTTCGCGTCTCGTTCCGCTGTTTGGCAGTAAGTTCGGGTCATTTTCGGCTGCGCTTGTTTCTAGACAAACAAACATGGAGGTTAGGAAGAGGATAATCCCAAAGCGTCTCCTCCTTTGTCCCGTCCCAGTTCAGGGACTGGAGGCGGGTCCTCTGCTGAACCCGGAGGGCATCAGAGGATCTCCAGGTTGTCTCCTCCCTTCCCTGTCCCAAATGAGACAGTCTTGTCTCCAAAGATCAAAACTGGTGTTACATTTAGGCTGTCCTTTCATCCTAAAGACCAACCTTTCTAATTTTATCTAAGTTTATAAACAAATGGCAGGAAACTGAGAGTTTTTTTTAAAATTTTTTTTTTTATTAACATCAAAATGACTTTGGTTTTGGTGATCCTATGAGGGAGGACCTGAGGAATTTTCATATTTCGTATCCAAAATCCAGTGTTACTAAGCCAAACTTACTCTTTATATTCATGTTACTTATATTACTATATAACTTATATTTTTAGTGGATGAAACATAAAAAAAATAATGACAAAACCCACTCAGTGTCCAAGAGCTCAAGGAGATAACTTCAAATTCCTTGCTTTTTCAGGCCAACTGTTGTGAAATATGAAAGAAAGAAGCAAATTCTCACATTTGAGAGGCTTTTGATAAATCACAAAACAATGTCATTAAAATTGCCAATTTTCTGCTGATCAGCTTCTTCCTTTCAGCAATAAATTGATCTCTTCTTAACAGAGAGGTGTGAGGAGCTGAAGAAAATCGTGACACATTTCACTCACCAGACTTAAGTGGAATTTGTCTCATTAAGCAAACATGTTTTCTGTTGTTAATGCAGCTGCTGTCCTGCACCAGAGTTTGGCCACCGTTGCTCCGCTGCACAGCGATCCAGAGAAACCATGCAGAGGAAACTACTCCGTCATCAACAGCAATGGAACCATCTGTTTACTGGCACAAATGGGCCTCCAGCTCAACATCTCCTTCACCTCTCTCTCCCAGAATAAGGTGCTTACACACACACAGTAGGTTACTAGATTTTGATAGAGCTGGTAGGTTTTCTTCCTTCCATTGCTAACCAGGTGATCTGCACTAATAACCTTTCACCCATCATTACTAAATGTGGCATGCTGAGAATGGCTGCCTCCGTGACCGACAAACATGCTATTTATGTTGTTAAAAAAAGTTTTTATATGTGCACTTCAGTTATTGCTGTTGCAGTAATATGTAGGTCTGACTGGAATATTTTGCATGATATTTGTTTATGCTGCTGTAAGTCTGCCACCATGCAAATGTATACTACCTGCACAGGAGCCAGCATCTGATTATATTGACACACACTTTGTTTTACTATCTCATTTAGCATAACTTTGATTTATTAATCATGATTTATTCTTGTGTGAATACATGGATGTGAGATGAGGCCAGCCTAAGTTTTGAGTATTTTGTGTGTACAAGTGTTTTGAGTACACACTGTATAAAAGCAATAGTACTGTATTACTGTACAAGCTTTTTTGGTAGTAGCTGTACACTCAGACTATGCATTTTACTTGGTACTTCATCAAGCTTATGCACATTATGTAATTTTATGGTGACATTTGGCAATTTCATCAATCTGCACTGAAAATATGAAACCATAATGAAGCTTAAGGGCACGGTGTATGCTGTTTTTTTTCCAGTCATTCTGGGTTACAGTGCACAAAGTTTTGCTGAATTATTTACCATGGTTTTCTCAAATAAACCTGGGTAAATAGCACTGGTGGAACAATGCCTGCTGTGCCTATTTATTCATTCACTATGCTGAAATGTGATGTCGCTCACCTGATCTAAATCACGTGTTACATGCATTTACTTTCTCTGAAGCTCAACAGAAACACCTACATTTTGTGTTTTATGAAGCACCTTTAACATCATTTTACTCCTTGTCAGTGTGTACTCTGCACTCTTTGGTGCAGCTTAATGTCTCCTAATATATTTGACACACCAAAATGGAGAACATTAACAAAAATGCCATGACCTAATAGTCGACCTAATGGTTCTTGTGTACCAATGTCAGCACCAAAGAAAGGCTAATCATGACTAACTAAACATTGTGTGCTAATCCTTTGTTTTAACACTTATGAGGCATAACTGTACATACTGTATGAACATATACTGTATGCTCATGTTTGAGATGCTGAATGTTCCTTCATGCATTTGCAGACTGTGAAGGATGTTGTGAACCTTCAGCCCAACGTGACAAAGAGCTCTGGATCATGTGGCACAAACAGCGCCTCCCTGCTGCTCACAGGGGAGAAAACCAACCTGACCTTTTTCTTCACTTTGGTAAGCTCTGTTTTAGAATTCCCAACCCTACATTAAACTGTGGAATAACTTTAGTCTCTGTTCAGGGTCATCCGCCCTCATTACCGTCTTGCAAGCTTTCAAGGCACTTTTGAGTTTCATGCAGTAGTTCCTGAAATGACCACTAGGCGGCAGCAACAACCTGAAGTGAACAGCGAGCTTTCTTGCTTGATTGCAGTGTGACTGAATTTTGGGTTGGTGTTACTTTATTTTCTCCAGAATGTTACATCCAGTAAGTACCACCTGAGTGGGTTGTCTCTGTCAGCAGACTGGTCAGACATGAAAGGTGAGTGAACTCTGACCTCTAGATGCTGCCTGCTGGGTATCTGGTATCAGATAAACGATGAGCATGGCAGCATGTCCATCTTATATCCTATGAGCTTTTTCTCATTTTACATCCTGTCTTGAGACGCATTTAGTTCAAATTCAGTACTGCACAATCTTCTTATTTGTGTTCTGTGCTGCCCTAGAGCCTTTCAAAGCCGCCAACAATAGTCTGGACTATTTGCCGGGCACCCTGGGACACTCCTACATGTGCCGTGACAAGCAACATTTGGATGTGACCCCTGATTTTGCTGTCAACACCTTCCAGCTCCAGGTGCAGCCCTTCGGTCTCACCGGAGATCAATTTGCAGCAGGTATATTTACATGTATACTCTCGAAGGGGATTTTCTCATTGTCAAGAAGAATGACATCAAATAAATGTGTTTTTCTCTCTCTCAGCTGAGGAATGCCAGTTGGATGAAGATGACATGTTGATTCCGATTGTAGTTGGAGCAGCTTTGGCTGGTCTCGTTCTCATCGTGCTAGTGGCTTATCTCATTGGCAGGAAGAGGAGCCATGCGGGCTACCAGACCATCTGAGGTGGCTTGTGACTCGCATGATATGAGAGGCTAGAGAGAGTTATGCCACCCTTGCTATTAACCACTGTTTTATCAGTCCTAGTCCCTACCCCATTCCCCTTGAGTCCCCTCATCCCTCAGCTGCCTGCCCTTCTATGTATCTCTTTCCTTCACCCCATCATCAACTAGAACAGGTTATTATCACTTTGTGGATTAAGTTGGAGGCTGATGCGCTTTCTCAACTGACCCAGTGTTTTGTAAATTAAAAAAAGGGGACTTTGTTGAGAGATAGTTAACGGGATGAGGAAAACGTTCCACTGGTATAGAAAACAGGGGATGGATGTCAGTCATGTGACCCAAAAGGTCATACGTCAGATTCCACAACGTCGACTTGCTTTGCACAATGCAGGCCTCAGATTGTATGTCCTATTTATGATTTCCGGGAAAGGAATTATGAGGGATTGTTTGTTACGGAATATTGTAGTTGTTAGTGTTCGTTCCTGGGTTTTTTTTTTTGTTGTTTTTTTTTTTTTTTTGATGGAGGGATGTTTTTGTTGCATTGCCATAAATGAGCTGTTTGTTACTGTAAAGGGATTATAATTGGCTGTTCAACTTAATCGACTTCAGGTGGTAAAGACCCGTGATGTTTTCTGTTACATATTCTGTCGTTATAAATCCCAGGTGATTGGACTGTCGGGATGAAGCAGAAAGCTGTACCACAATTCCTCAGCAGTAGTTTTACTACTGATGAGACTAAATGAAGCGTTCCCTTGGCTTAAATGTTTCTTGTTACCCAGTGACGCTTTGCCATTCTCCCACCTCAGAACTACCCAGCACATTTTGCATGGTGATATAGTTGCATTTGTCAGCTTTGTAAGGTAAATGTGATTTGGGCTGCAGTCTCTTTGTTGAACTAATAATTTCTAGCCATTAAGCACTTCATCTATATGACGGTACTAACTCTTGGATTCTGCTTTACAATATACGCACAAAAGGAGTCGCTTAAAGAAACTAAAACATGTTACTGTTGGCTGAGGTGGAAAACATTCAGGGTATCACTGCAATTAGTAAGATCAGGATAAATATTGATTTCTTACAGCCCTCTGGGTGATTTTGTTGTTTTTCTCAAATAAGGACGCACTTGGTAACTAAAGGGAAACATTTTTTTTGCTGAAGTCCTCAGACAAAGCCAAATTTCACCGTTCAAATGGCCAAAATCACCCTGGTCAGTGTTCATCAGTGCCTTCCCAGCTGTGACATGGATAGAATCAAAGCCAGTTCCACAGGAGTAATCTCTCTCTCACCCACTGACACAGTTTCTGCTGCCATGTTTTGGGGCATTTTTGTCTCACATAGCCTTCTTGTACCGCTACATTTACCATAAAAATCCATTTTGTTTGATGTAATAGGGAAAAGTAGAAATGTTTTTTTTTTTTTTTTNTTTTTTTTTTTTTTCTCAACTTAATATCCCTTTTGTGATTTATGAAGGTTTTAATGATAAGTTTGAAAGGTTTTCTAGAGGAAAGGTCAATAAATGTGAAAGAATGAGGCTGATTGTCTTTTTTTTAATCTTAATACAATTCATCTGTGGTTAATGTTGTTCCTTTTTTGGCTCATGGTAATTAATAATAAGTGCATTAACATTAATTTCATATACTGTTAACTGTTATTATTCCTAAATTCTTATATATAATTCTAACTTAATTTAGGAATGAATTAGCCATATTTTTATGCTGCATGTTAACATGATAGAAAGATTTTTTTTTGAAAATGTCACCAGTCAGTTATCAAAAAAGAGTCTAGATTTGTCAATTCTTAAAGAGAAATGAATAGTTAAAGCAATACTGTAATTGGATTTATATTCTTGTACTTAAACATTGAGTCCAGTGACAAAGTAAATACAGCAAAATTTACATTTTCACAATTATTATTTTAAGCTTTAACACTATATCATATTACTTACATGCTATTATGTCAAAAGTGAAAGTAAGACAAACATATCTGATCAAAATACTTTTTACAATCATATATACAATTATAATTAATAAAATCTGACTTATCCATTGCAAGAAATATATTTTGAAAAAATAGGACCTTAAACACAGAAAATGAACTATTTTATAAGTTTAGATCATCGGATCAGACTGCAAAATATGCCATTAACTAAAATATGCAAAGAAATACTGTATTCAGAAAAAAGTAGAAAGCAACCAGCAAATCCATTTAATTATAGTTTAGTATTCCTAGTAGTACAGTGTTACTTTCCCACAGTGCCTGAACACTAGTAGTGTGGAAAAAAAGTGAATCTAAAACCTTATGGCCGTTTGGATTCCTCCTCCATGATTTGCTGTCTGCACCTCTCTCTCAGCTTATCGATGGTGGCCATAGACAGACTCCCTGGTTCAGCAAAGATTTTCTGTAAAATAGTTTCAGCGTGTCAGCAAATGGAGGATCAAGGTTATTTTGCAACAAATGTATGTATACACAAGCTATATTTACAGTACACGGTGCCGCTCAACCAGAATAAGAACTCAGTCAGACTCAAAATATTATGATTCCATGTTTGATGGTGATGAGTTCAAATGAGCCATGAATAACTTTCCACTTAGTATTTTCATTATATCAATACTTTTTCTCTTCATGACTGCCCTGTTTCATTAAGAGCAATGTTTTGATTAGCATGTCCCCAGCCAGATTCAGCACATATGATGATGTACAGGGCCGCACCCGGCCCTTCAGCATAATAATGGCGGCCCCTCAAAAGTCATTTAAATTCCAAAGGAAATATGAGTAAATATACACTAAAAAAGTTATGGAATTAGAAAAAAATTATTTACTTGTGAATTAATAGACATTTTCATAAAGTTGGAGAACACATCATGATGGGAAATGATTATGTGACTGTTTGTTATCTCTGTGCCCCACAAGTTTTATCCACGAAAACAAGCTAGTGATGTCAGACGTACCTTGTCTGACCATTAGTAAACAAAAATAAATACTTCTAGCAAAAAGAGAAAAGCTGAATGTGAAAACAAGCCAATTCAATGCAAAATGGACTGAGGATGACGCATTTACAGTACATTAGCATCTTGTGCTAATCCTAAACCGCCGTGTTTAATCTGCCAAACCACAATCGCCACTATGAGACAAAACACGCTAACTTTCCTTCGGCTTTTCCTCCCGGTAGCATGACAAGAACAGAAAAGATCGTCTTTGTTCTCAAGATTTTGCAAGACCAAGATTTCATGTCCCAGTTGCTTCTTATGTGAAATTACTAGTAATATAAACAAACTTCACCTGCAGCTTCAAAGTGGAGGGCCTAATTAGGGAGTTTTTTTCTCCTTCATTTTGCAAAATTGGCCCCTGGGCAATATTTGAGTATCCCTGGTTTCCATGTTTGGGGCTATGTGGATTTCTACCTTAATTACTCACAAAATACATTCTGATCTTCATCTAAGTCAAAAAAACAACAGACAAACAGTCTGCTTAAAGGTGTGACAGGGAAATAATTGCACTTGCTCTTGTCAATATCAATACTGAATATTACGCAAATTAAATAGTCACAGTCCATGTTTAAAAATTAAGTGAACCTGTTATCTACAAGCCATTTGGAGTCAAATGAGATTGACACTGGAGATGTAAAGATGCCCTGCTGTATTAAAAAAAAAAAAAAAAGGTACTGACAGACACCGCTTTTCATATGATTAATCTCTTCATGTGACAAAATCAAAATTAATTTCAGAGAACTGTAGGACTGGACATCCTGCAAAGCTTACACCAAGAGCATTATGTGCAATGCTGAAGGAGGAAAAAAGAACATAAGAGTAACAGCAAAAACCAGCAGACCACCAGTAGTGTGTGTGTGTGTGTGTGTGTGTGTGTGTGTGTGTGTGTGTGTGTGTTACAACTTGCTAAATCGTTCTTGCAACTGTAGCTGGCGAATTAACAGAGTAAAATGATTCATCTCCATTCTGTTGCAAAGTTAACTCTTGTGAATTTACTCAGCAATATTTCTTGATTCTGACCGCCTTTATTTCCATCGCACCTGCATAAATGCGTGGCAGTCCATAGTGAAAGCTCCTCGCGTGATTTGTTTGAAGCAGTCACATATGTCACACAGAGAACGAGCTTGCAGGATCGCTGGCTGGTGATGAAGAATGAGGGTCAGAGCAACACGGAAAAGCACCTTGGAGCCCTCATAGAAGAGGCAGTCCCAGATCCGCAGAACTGTCTGCAAGTGCAGGAAACAATCCAGATTTATACAGGACAGTATTCTTCAGCATCACAATAAATCCATCAGGCTCTGCCACAGACGTCACCTCTCCTAACCTCAATGGGAAGTATGTCAATGTAGAGGCAGATGAACCAGCGTGACACCACCAGGGTCCATATGCTGGGATACTGAGCCATCAGCTGGCCTACTGCAGGGGATTTGGCCTTTACCAGCTCTCCAAGAACCTCCTGGTCAGTCTTCAGCCCTAGCATGGCTGGGCTGTAGTAGTCTATAATATTACAACAATTAGATTAACTTGTGAGTAATGGTGACACGAGTTGGTAGAGCTCTCAGGCACAATGTTTGGTTTTTGTTTTCTCTCAGTGCAGAATTTCTCATCTGCATCATATGTGGAATGCAGCAAGGCTCCACACCTGGACCACTACTCTTGAGTATTTATATGCTATCGCTCTGGTCATCATGGGCAAGGACAACATTGATTTTTATTGTTAGGCAGGTGACACCCAACTCTCTCTATAGTGGTTCTTATAGAATATTTTAGTCACCTTTATTATCTTAAAAATTACATTTCTAAAATCAGTGACAATGAAACAAAATTAATTCTAATTGAGCCACAGCAAAGCAAAGTACAGAAGTTATCAGTTCAAATGAGCAAAACAAAAGAGAAACTTCATGTAACTAACTACAATATCACAGCACATAATGCCCCAGGCAAGAGATTTGGTTTTAATGTATGAAATAATTCAGTAAAAATTTAAAGGACCATACCATCCATTTTGCATGTTTGAGCCTAATTTTCATACAAGTAAGGTTACAATCATTTCCCAAAGCATACTACTGAAACGGTGAGTTAAAATAAATTTTCCTACCTTCCAGACCTCCACTGGTTTCAGTTCATTCTGGTACGCTATTAAAATCAACTTGTTGATACTTGAAATGTTCTTGGGATAGGTAATCCATCATTGTGCACAAGACGTGTATTCAGGTTTTTTTTAGAAGTAACATAATTTTAGCGTTTAAGCACAATAAAAAGTGCAGAGTGAATGTATGTCTCCACCGCGGAAAAGAAGACCTGCATTTACTGAAAAATTTAAATGATTGTGACTTCATAAGGCTGTGTAACTATTAGCAGGCGAAACATGGATTTTTAAGGTGGGTGTATCACTTGAATATTTGATTTTGAAAGATTAAGAGATTTTGCAAAATATCAGGAAAGCTGAAACATGGTTTTATCCTTTTGGGAAATGATTGTCAGTAATGTAACATGTATGAAAATTGAATATATTAGGCTCAAACATGCATGGCCAATATGGTCCTTTAATTAATTGATTTTATGTCTGTACATTTTAAAAACATAGTCTACCTGGAAGTATTCTGCCAAACAATGCATCCATGAGCCAGAATGATTTCTCTTCATCTTTGGTGATGATGATGAGATAACCTGTGATGAAGTTCATGCCCTGGAATAATCAAGACAGAGGTTCCAGCTACACATTATAATATGGCAACCAAGCTCCAGTAAGATGGAAAAAAAGTTGCTTTAAAGCTCTAGTGTTTGCTCAAAATCCAATGTTTGAAAGATAAATATATAATATAACATTAATTGTTTTTCAAAAGAAAACCTACTGTATCTTTTAAAACTCAGATGGTTGCTGTAGTGCCACCATCATAAAAATTGTTCCAGAAACATAATTTGCATAATTTTGATTCATGCAAATTATGATGAAGCAATACATTACATTTTTGAGACTGGACCATTCTGCAAAGTTTGGCACACTTTCATTCACGGGGAGTCAATATGATATACTATATTTTTTTCAAATACCATAATTCATTTCACACCTATGTTTTTAATGTGTACTATAGTAAACTATACAAGAAAAGTATATGTTTGAAATAAATTAAATCAAAATCTGCTGTTAGAAAGTAGTGAGCAGGGATGAGTAAATGTACACAGAAAGGTGTGAAGGGTGTTTTTGAGGAAAATTCTACATATGACAAAGTAGCTAGTCCTGTTCTCTATGTAAACAGACATTATATTAAAAGTAAGAAGAGTAAACACTTTGTCTTCATTACCTGACAGTATCCAACTGCTTTGTTGTGGTGTCCATAGGCCAGAAGTACATTATACAGGGCACTCTGCAGGCATGGTTCTGCTTTTTTCTCAAAGAACACATTGTCAGGAAAGGTCCTCGGCATGTCTGCAAAAAAATATAGAACAGGAATCAGACTATGCAGCTATGCTTGTTCCTACATGTGTGTGCCAGCACCATACTGGGAGCCGATCAAGGTTATCCTATTTGTTGATAAGAAGGAAAAGTATAGTGTGTGTGCTGGGAGTCCATATGATCACATCCTGTCACACCTGTTTGAATGGCCTCCTCCAGCTTGGCATCCTGCTCTGAGGTCAGCAGAGAGTGGTAATAACCTGGGTTTCTCTCCAGTTGTTCCTGGGCTCCACTAGCTGCCATCCATATTCTGGCGCGGTGCTCGTTGGGCACGCCTTTACGCACGAACCTCTTCACTTCCAAAAGAAGTGTTCAAGTAACATCACATAACTGCAGAGAATGACATAGAAGCAAAACAGCACATGCTTGAGTGTGTGCGTGTATCTCTGCGTGTTTCTTTTACCTGTCAGATTCTTCTCCACCTGAGGTTTTTCATGGAGGAGCTTGGACCATCTCATGGACCTTCTGTTGAGGACAGCTACATACTCATTCATCATCTTCTTGTAGGATTCAAAATCCTGAGGCCTCTTAAAGCCATAGGGGTCGATCCTACAGGGGCAAATCAAGCCAGACTAGGATCAGTACAACCAGGATCAGTACCTCCCCACCCCACCACCATCACCACCACCACCTTTTATTGTATTTTCTATTCCCTGATGACATACACTACACAGCCTCCCCTGTGTAAGGTTTCTGTGCCTGGGAGATCAAATGCCCAAGCTGCACTACTCAGTATTAAATTACTTTCAACAGGGAAAGAAGCAACATTCAGCATCAAAAATATACTTAGAAAATCCAATTTCACTCCAGATCACATTTGACTGTAAGATTTTAATGAACTTTACTGTCGGCTATTTGGGTCTGCTTTAAACATTAACAATGTAAAATAAATTTGAGTCAGTGAGCTGAAGTAACCTGTGTAAATAAAGGGTAGTCAAATAAGGAACAACCTGCTGAGGAAACGCTGTAGCGGCTCACATTATGAACACAACACCTTCAAATAAAAAAAGCTAACACTGTGAAAGTGAAATTAATTCAAAAATGAGCAAATAAAAAAACTTCTCAGAGCACCTTACCTGTCACTGACATTATCACATGTTGACTGAGGAGCATTTCCTTTCATTTCCCTCTCCATTGTGTGCGGTGAGCTGCAGGTAGTACACCAGAGCTATAAACAGGTTATTTCGTTGATATTCCTCAGGAAAAGAAATATTGCTGTTAAAGAAAACAACAAAGAAAACGTAGCGGTCTGAATGTGAGACGTCTCACCTTTCTGCAGCGAGGGGAGGGGCTGCTTTCACAAACACTCAGGTACATTTACAGGTAGGTGCTTCATTTGCATACAAAACAGAAGAAGTCAAAGAATGTTTACCTGGATTTCCCTTTTGCAAATTCCACCATAGTAATAGTGATGTTGATGTTTTAGTAGTAGTTACTGATTTGTGTTTTTTTCATTTCTTACACCCTGATGAGGGGTCAATGGGAAATTAAAAGAAATAAAAGTAGTATTAGTGTTGGTAGTATTAGTCGTAGTAACAATAGCAATAGTACCAATAAAACTTTAAGTATAGTTGTAATAATAGTAGTGGCAGTGGTAGTAGTTGTAGCATTAGTTATGATATATATATATATATATACACACACACACACACACACATACACACGCACGNGTAGCATTAGTTATGATATATATATATATATATACACACACACACACACACACATACACACGCACGTATATATATAAATAAAGCATCTTTCACAATAAATTTGATTGGCAGAATAACCCTACAGTGATGTAATACGTTTGGGTGATACTACCACTCTGGGTTGTAAAAAAATTTTCTGAAACTCAAAACTTATGCTAAGCTTAATTCATTAGACTGATCACCTGCAACCAGGGAATTAAAGGAGAATATCTGTGATTTTGCATGTTTGAGTCCAATCAGTACAACCTGCATGAGCTACATTTCTGCTTAATTGTTTTCAGAGTTGTCTTGCTAAGTTTCTACATTCCTGCTTTATGAAATTCCCTCTGGTCTGTACAGGCGTATGCATGTAATCTATTATCATCTAAACAATAACTACATCAATATCTGATTATGGAAAAAGTCATGCTTTATTCAACTTTCTTAAATGAAAAATGTACTTAGACTGCTTACATTGAGTATAAACAATATATTCTCATGTTCTTTACCTTCAGTAACACTGAACAGATGAGCGTAATATCATTTAATGATAAGGCTTAAATTGTCATCCTGTTGTTGCTCTCTATAATGACGTCTATTCAAAGACTGCAGTAACAACAGATTTGTGCCGTGCAAATCTTAAGGCACTGTTTTTTTTTTTTTACTTCAAAATTTGTCAGTTCAGTCTACTGTGGGTAGAACCAAGTACATTACACTTAAGATTTGAGAACTGCCCCAAACTGATATCATCCATAAAGGAAACAGCACAAAGCAAGAACTGCCTTCACTTACATAATAAATTAACCAGAGGTGAAAAAAAAAAAAGTGTTGAACATTGAAAAGTTCACCATTTCCACGATTTGACAGATCAGCCTGACATCTGCACCTACAGCATCTCATTCGGAATCCCATCACAGATCTTTCACAATTTACTTTACATGAAGGAATCATCTTTTGGATTTATAAATGCATTTAAATTATTCTGCATATAGCTCTCTTTGTAAACAGCTCCAATAGATACAGCATGAACAGTCAAATCTGCAGCGGTTCTGTTGTGCTGATGTATGGAGACTCTTGTCCCAAAGTTAGAGTAAGACATGGGAACTCCAAGCTCCATGTAAGCAAAACAAATCTGACTTGGATGAGTAAACCTAGAAAACATCAGATTTCTCCTCTCTGGTTCCTTTCAAGCCCACACAGCCAGAGGAGCCTTTCTCAGTGCCCACTTGCAAGTTCTGTGACCTGATGGGTAGTGCTCCTCTTCCAACAGAGCTGAGGTGTCCCGGATGCCGAGAGTCCAACAGGAGAGAAAGAGGTAAGTCTGGCAATGTCCACACGATGCCTCACATTCACGAGGACAAAAAATGTGACCAGTTATTTCTCATTGTCTTTTACTCAGCTCCCTTAAAGGTGGTTTCCCTGATGGGTTCAAGTGCTTCTGTTTTTTTTTTTTTTTNTTTTTTTTTTTTTTTCTTTTTTAATATCTCTGAGGTCTACAGTTTTCACTTTTTCAACAAGTCACGAAGGAAGGTTGTGGGTCCACAGAGCTGGGATCTGAATTAGAGACTTTCGCAGTTTGATCCTGTTACAATTGGTCGTGCAAATTCCACAAAATCGTCTATAAGGACTGGCCATGCACCTAAGAAAAACAAAACAAAACAAAACAAAACACAGATATTACTCATTTAGATACTAAATTCCACACTGATTGCATTACCATGGATTAAAAAACAGTAAAATGCAAAATCTGAATAAATGTTCATACTTTGCCACGCCACTCACCGTCCTCGTCATAGTTTGACATGTCATCTGCAATCGTGTTACTAAACTCCAACAACAGGTACCAGGTGTCTTTTGGGATCGGTCGTTTATGGTGTTCCTGTAATTTACGAGTTGTGGCAAACATACAATTTCAGACATGGATTCACACATTTCAGTACAAAGTTCTTTGTTCCTGTAACTAAGTTAAATCTATTGTTTTTGTCATAACACAAAATAAATCACTAATTGGGTCAGTAGGCCAACAATAAAACATCACATCAGCTGCTTTCACTATTTAGTCTCTACTCTTTTAAGTGAAGTTGTGCCAATTGGTGACTAGCAGCTGTGGTGTTTTGCCTGAATGCAAAGTGGCAAACCCTTAGCCTTTGATTTAGCTTTCGATCAGGTTTGCCACTACTGTTCTAAATGGTTTATCATTTCCGTGACTCACCAATAGGAATCTATTCCAAAGATCGAGGAACTTAAACCGTCCAGACAGAACCAGTTTCCAGTAGGCTACAGCCATCTCTAAGTCTGAACACAGACAAGAAGAGTCAATGATGAGCATGAAATCTTTACTTGACTGCTGTTATCCTGTAAAGTGTTCAGACTGACTGACGTCACCTGCTTACCTAGAACCTTCTGTCCAGGATTTTTCGCAAAATTAAATGTAAACTGGTAGAAATCCTTGAACTTGCCAGCATCTTTGAGCTCCTGCTCAAATCTTGGCAGAAGGATCTTTAATTTCTCAGGGCTGTCACACCTAGAGAGAGAAACATTTTTTTTAAACCAATAACTAAGTAAACAAAAATCCTCATGACTGCATGTAAACAACCCAACCACTGGTAAACACAGTATCGTTGATGCCGACGAATGTGAAAACCTACGTCAACTCTTGACACATGAACCTGAAAAGTCAGGGCACTACAGCACTTCAACAGAGACTTTCCACGAAGACATAAAATACTCAAGCTGGTTGGGTGAGTCTATATATAGAAACCCTTCTCTCCCTCCATGGAGCCACACTAAGACGACCACTAAGTAAAGATACTTCAAGCACAGTGTTTATGCCCTGCTGCAGAGTATGTCACATGCTGTGGATGTCATCACCTACCCCAGCTCCACCATTCCATCCATGAACTCCTTCTTGCTGAACTCGCACTGAGTGGCGGCACGGAACTTCCATGCCACGATCAGAACGGCGAGGCTGGCAGGATCCAGCGAGAGGTCATCACAAAACTGCTGGATCCCATCGATTCCAATCTTATTCTCATCATGGGGATCTATCAAAATAATCAAACATTGAGCATCAATTAGAAATGAGAGACAATGTACCATTTATTAAACAAGTACTAAAGTTTGAGGGTCTTTTTTGTATAACTTGAGCCCAGTTAATATTTCTTCTTACAACATATGACTATGGCTTAATGTTTTTGGTTTTTACCAAGGTTTTCTGGAAACAAAAAAAAAGAAAAGTTTTTTTAAGTGACTTCCAACAGAACTTTATGCATCTAAATATTCAAAAGTTGTGCTTCCTGTCCCACAAAAACAGAGAGAAAATGCATACAAGCTGTTTATTACGTATAGCCCTTCAAAGTAAATATTAAAATTAGCAGTTAAACTACTCAGCATTTGCACTGTTGGATTTTTCTATTACCAATTTTTTTTAAATCAAATTTTCACAAAATCCTTAATTTTTTCTGGAAAAATAACAGAATATAATGAGCCCCATGTATAAGCCAATTAAAACATTAACATATTTACCTCTGTAACGACAGTAGAGCTGTTCCAGCCTTTTCCGGTCTACTGATGTTTTCACGGATTCCTTACAGTAGAAATCTGGGTTTTGGAAGTAGTTGTCAGTAGCTACTTCCAGTTTCCAGTCATTATGTGTGAGGCAATACACAGCTGTCTTCTCCCCGGCCTGCGTGAAGGACATGAACTGCCGTATCTTGTCCCTCTGTGAAGACTTCAGCTTATGCTGCACAAGTACAGGACAGGGGCTGTCAGGCACGGGTACGATCAGACCCAGCACAGACAGCAACACACAAACACAGACTGAAACGCAGACAAGGACATACAGCAAAACACATGCATCTACAGGCATTCAGGCAACCGTACAGAGGACAGGAATAAGACGAGCAGACAGCGGGACACTCAGACACATTTCAAAATGTTAGTCACAGACGTCAGAGGAGGTGAGTCAAAATGCTGTGGTAATTACGTCCTGTCCAAAAGCTACGTAGGCTATTCTGACAGTGGATGTTGTGTATTCTTAAAGTGCAAAGCTGTACCCCAGCGGGCCCCTCAGATAACTACATTCATGAATGTAACATGAGAAGGGAAATGGGATGCCATCATCAGGACCTTGAGGTGCAACAAGTCTGGAGAGTAACACAAGCACCCTGTCAGAAGACCTAGGAAATATTATAGAAATATTACCACAATGGGTTTTTTCTGACACAATACCTCAACAGTCATCACATGATGATATTTTGGTAGCAGCTACTGGCAGTTCAAACGTTCAATATTCAAAAGACAACATTCAATATATACGTGCATTCATTTAGAAAATCCCCTATATGTATATTTTACAGTTTATTAAGCAAACCTGCACAATCTAAAGCAATCCTATATGGCAACCCTGCATAAATCCTACCATTGAGAAACTGTTCATGTTGAGTCATTGTTACAGAGATGCTGATAATTTCATTCTGCCTCCTCATGTGTGTAAATGAGGTGGACAAAACATTAGAATTCCCTGTCAATATAATGTTGTCCAACTTATTCGCTGATAACTTGGCTGGTTGCCACCATGGAGAAATCACTTCAGTTAGTGAGGATGTTTCACTTCATAACGAAACGACACTTCTGTGACCTCGCCAGCTTTGAATGAATTAGCTTCATAACGACCACAAGTGGACAAACGTTATTACACCGCTGTTATCCCACAACGGCCATATCAACAACTGTCTGCGTTCTCCCAGTTTGTAAGTTATGCGGGCTAACGTTAGCTTAGTTAGAAAAAAAAAAGTATCACGGCGGCAATAACACGCAAAACCGGATCATCAGTTGAGGCGTGGGTGTGAATTCAGTGTGTGTTTGAGCTTCAGCGGCTGACTTGCGCACTGTTAAAGTTAAGAGAATGCCACAAAAGGACGTTTAGCTAGCTGCTCTCAAAATATCACCCTCTGACCTTCCCTTAAATCGCGATTAAATTAAGTCATTTGTCACGTCAGTGTTGCGATAAGGCGGCATGCTGTTTAACGTGATAACGCCGCTGTAGCTGTGAAGTCATATCTAAGTAGCATCAGAAACAATGGCTGTTTGCGTTTATTTCGGTTACCTACCATCTCTACACCCGCTGTTTGACCACTTTGATAGCCTGACGGTCGGTCATGGTGCGCATGCGCGGAAGTAGTCGGGATCTGTAGTTCATAGATTGTGGGAATTTTTGTGAAATTAAAGGACCATACCTGCTTTTTGCATGTTTGAGCCTAATATATTAAATTTTCATACACGCAACGTTACTGACAATCATTTCCAAAAGCATACTACTGGAACGGTGAATTATTTTTTTTCCTACCTTCCAGGCTGCCATTGATTTCAGTTCATTCTGGTACACTATTAAAACCAACTTGTTGATACTTGAAACGTTCTTGGGATAGGTAATCCATCATTGCGAACAACACCATGTATTCAGCTTTTTTTTTTTTTCAAAGTTACATAATTTTAGTGTTTAAGTGCAATAAAGCGCAGAGTGAATGTATGTCTCCACTGGGGAATATAGTCCCAACAAAGACCTGCGTTTATTGAAAAATTTAAGCAACCATGACTTCATAAGGCTGTGTAACTATTAACAGGCGAAACATTGAGTTTTAAGGTGGGTGTATCGCTTAAATATTTGATTTTGAAAGACTACCGGTAAAAGATTTTGCAAAATATCAGAAAAGCTGAACCAAGTTTTATCTTTTGGGAAATGGTTGTCAATATGGCCAATATGGTCCTTTAACTTGTGTGTGTGTGTGTGTGTGTGTGTGTGTGTGTGTGTGTNAGAGAGAGAGAGAGAGAGAGAGAGAGACAGACAGACAGAGAGAGAGAGAGAGAAAGAAACAGAGAGAGGTTTCCTGTAGTCAACAACTGTAAATCTATAAGATACACACATGCAAAACAGATTAAGTCATAAATAAATAAGATTTTTTTTTAAATTGATGTTACCTTTCCCAGTATAAATTATATCATCATTGCACTTACATTGGACTCAAGTGTTGAGAAGCTGTGTGTTTTCCTTTTCCTGTATTTCTTCCTAGCTTTAAAAGTGACAATCAATTGTATGCCTTTGCCATATTCTATTTTCAAGCCACGCATAACAGGAGAAAAACTTTTTACCATACATGCTCAAAAAATAACATATCAGAGTCAGGTGGACTGCAGGGAGGATGAGCTGAGCAGTTATCTCATGTGAAAATGAATCCATCCTTCAAAATGTGGAAATGGAACAGAGCACTGCTGCTGATACAGTATCTATGGAAGACAAATTGAATGATTTGCTATCTTGAAATTCTTTAGCGAGGGCTTTTAAAAACAAACCAATAATTTGAAATGTATCATCAAAAGTTGTGAAGTAATTATTTAACCAGTTAAGAAAGCACGGTGACATATTGACAGAGAACATCCCTTAAACAGAAGGCCTGGGTTCAAGTCCCTGTGAAAGCATACAGTTTATTCCTTAAGCGTTTTGGCGCAAGATACTAAAAAAAATCTTTTGTGTCTGACTCTGAAAAATTATGAGGCCTACTTTGATAACAGCGTTATACATTAAATGATAGCATTAAGTGGCAGCATATATTAACCATTTTATTCTGACAATGCAAGACTGATTTACGTGAGCATAACTGAAGATGTCATGACTGAAAGAAAATTAAAATCAGATGAAACAGCCCTTTTTTTGTTGGAATGCAAGATATGCATATTTTATGTCACCATATCTTTTACTATTACACCAAATCCCAGCATAGGATTTTGATAAATTATTGGGGTTTTCTTTCTTAATTGCAAAAACACATACAGTGGGGTCTAAAAGTCTGAGACCACTGGGAAAATGCTTCTATTTTGCATTCTTTTTGAATTTAATACAAGATTTTTCATTGCAAATGATAATATCACCTTAACAATTTGAGTGAAAAGTTGAATCTTTGAAAAATGTGCATGAATTTCAGAATATCTTAGTATTTGGTATGTCCCCCTTTTGCTTTAATGACAGCATCACTCCAGCTGGCATGGACTCCACAAGTTTATGCAAAACCTGATGAGTCAAGTTATCCCAGCATGATTTGACAACATTCCAAAGAGCTTCTTGTGATGTCAGACTTTCTAATTATTTCCAGATTTACATGGAAAACATCACAGATTTTCAATGGTCTCAAAGTTTTGGACCCCACTGTATAAATTTAGATAATCAACATAAACATGAGTAGTAGCTTTCATTGACTTTTCAAGGTCTACCTGGTTACTCTCAGTTGCAAGAATTTGTATAGGTTGCACATTAAGCTGCACTGTGTCATCTAGCAAACTAATAACCTCATCTGATGGTCACCATACTTAAAAATGGTTGGGTTTTTTTCAGGTAAGAAAAGGGGTGATCGAGGTGATCTAAATTATCAGTGCAATGTCTTTGACTGTAGAGATATCAGTATTGTTCAGACAACTATCAGTGAGCTCCAGGCCTGGCTCACCAGTGTGGACAAAGTTTACCTGGCAGGTTCCAGTGCAGGCCAGGCCAGGATTTATCAGCATGGTATTCTCTCCTGAATTGAAGTGCTGCAATAATGCTCCAGAGTTCTCAAAGCTCTCAAGCAGGCACGGAGATACAGACAAGCAGGAAATAGAGGCCCACAATGAATTAGTTTGCAAAGTCAAATGTGAGGAACAGAGCACTAGTGGAGACAGTGGCAACTGCACAAGCGGGGCTAGGTAGATTTCCCAAGCCTGGACCATTTGTGGCTTAGATTTCCCAAGCCACAAATGGTCCAGGACAAGGACAGATGCCACCTAATTTTGCAACAAGGCATGGCAGAAGCATGCAGGATGGCAGGATTGTGGCAGCAGGGAGCATGGACACGGTGGGCACATATGCTTGAGTAGAGAACACCAGGTTTGACATCTGGTTGGCAGACTTCTGACACAAAGTTCTTGGTCAAAGCTGTCCATGATGTCCTGCAATGCCCTGTGACCTCCATGATTGAGGTAAAGGTGGCCTATTTTCTGTGAAAGAGGACAGGAAAACACAGCCCCAACAGCTGCCCAAAAGCCCAGGGAGAAGGCACTACCTTTAACCAGCTGCTAAAGGCAGTGGCAGATGGTGTCCCCACAGCACATTGCTTTTGTGAAAACTGGACTATCTTTTCTAAATTTAACAGAATTAAACATATCGCTTGTCATTGCGCCCTTATTCAAAATCTTTGTCCTAACTGTTTGACAGACAAATCAACTGTATTTGGAAGGTTTAAACACACCACAAAAACTGACAATGTGTTCCTTCACTGCAGTGCTGAATGTGGCCTAAGTAAAATCAGATCCCACTTCATCATTTCTGCATTTTGGCTGTAAGCATTTAACGTGTTGTCTTATTGCTGTGATCAAATCAACCAAAACAACATTCTTTCATGTCAGGATTTAGAAAAGCTGGGCTGCAAAGAAAATACTTGCAATATGCGACCTTATACTCCTCTCCAGCAGATGGCGGTATGTGCATCTTTACAGCTTGCTGCTATCCATTAAATCCGCAGAAAAAGGAGCTGTACGTTGTGGGCAGGAGCTACTTTAACTGGTTTGCTTTCGTATCAGTGATGCTGTCCAATCAGACGTCGCTAATGCTATACACCGCCAAGATCAGATTGTGAGACGAGTTGTTGCTGCAAAGCTAGCACAGAGTGCATACAAAAAGGCTAACAGACAGTTTGCTAACTTGAGAAGCGCACCGGTAAGCCGCATTCACCGAGCTGTAGCATGCTAATTGGCTGTCTCACAAGAAAGTTCTGGACCTTAGATATCTTGTACTTAAAACATTTTGTGAGTTAATATGTTTGGAATTGTACTGGTAGCCGACACAGCTAAGCAAGGTTTTATTAGTTACTGTTAATCTAGGAGTATTATTGGTCACAGCTGTGGGTTAGCTTTAGCTGCTAGCTAACGCTAACAAAGCGCAGATGATGTTTTCTCTACTACTGTGTTTCAGCCATAACCGCGCGTTAGCTCGTTGCTAAAAAGGCAGAACTCCTTGCTAACTAGCAAAGTGACTAGTCGTCACCTCTACACTGTGCATTATAGTAGCTTCTCACGAATTGCTAACTTGTGAGGCTAACTGTAACGGAACAAACTGCTAAGTTACGTAGTATGTAGTGCATTATATGCCAAATGTAAGGATATTTGACGAACTTCATTAACACATGTAGGTAGCCTTTCGTGTAATGTTACGGAGTTTCACATACCTTAATAAGAATTAAGTTGAACATAAAACACATTTTAACTGAAACATAGCTGATAACGTAAAAAGTGAATTCAGTGGTTTTTTGTCATATAAATCAATTACACTTGGAAATAAGAAAATACACTTGAAAAAGAAAATCTGAATTTAATGGATTTTGAATGTAAGGACTATGAGCGCATTAAGTTATTTTTGTACTTGCTGTTTGTGCATATTATTTATTGACACAAAGATCACGAATACTTGACATCAATCGATCCATGGTAGTAAAACAGATTAAACATCCAGTATTTTAATAAAATCTATTAAAAAAAATGTTACCAAGTATTTAAGATGTGAGTTTTTTGAGTGGAAATTTTAACCGTTTTGATGTCCTCGCCGTCTCAATAAAAGAAATTGCTAGTTAGTGTTAACTTTATGTTTTCACCGTTTCAGTGGTTTGGCCTTGGAATGGAAAGGATCACTTTTATACAGCTACTATATTCTGACTCTCGGCAAATCCTGGCACGACTTAGTGGTTAACGCCGTCAGAAAAAAAGTTAAATTGCCTAATTACACACTTCAGCATCAATAAATTAGTATGCACCTGGAATTAGCGAATAAATTGTTTAAAAGTACTTCGACATTGCCTAGTTTGTTTCCTGTTTGGTAGGGATTTAGACCTCCTCTTCCTCCATTCTCAAATGCCAACAACAACAGCCGTCGAAGGAGCTGAAGAGTGCACTCGTAAGTGCACACAGTCACGATATAAGCGAAATTCACAAGGATCATGCACAAGTGTTTTTAAAATGTTAACCCATACGCAATTTTAGCTGGAATTTGCACCACGGAACTAATAATCGCTACATTTGAGCAGAATCCTGTCAAAACGTGTATATGCTAACAGGCTAGCTAACGTCAGCTGCCCGAACCTAACGCTAACAGTGGCTGTAACAGCTAGCTGCAATCAACAAAAGATCAGTTGCAGTCGGCATATGATGCTACAACATCATACAGCCGTATCACCTTTACCCTTATAAGATCATGGCTTTATTTTTACTGATTGCTTTGTGCTAGTGCGATAAAGTTAGCATGTTTGCGTGACCTGTAGCTTAAGTTTGACGATGCTCTCCTCCGGACATGCTCGGTACCTGAAGTAGGCCTTATGCACACTTAGCGTATTAAAAGTTGTGAGCATCCAAAGGGTTAATTTGGTACTGTATAAACACAAAGCCTGTTTCAGTTAATTCACACAATCGAGATGGGTCTTCAATTTACACTTTCTCTGTCAGTTTTGTATTGCCACTACAATAGTAGATTACTCAAGCTAACGTTAGTGGTGTAACGGCAGCTTTGTACAGTGTCGACTGCAACCAGATTAGATGGGCCTTGCTGCAGAATTGAGTTTATGTTGACGTTTTTGTCTTATAAAGTTTATATTTTGCCTCGTTATTATTCTAAATAAAATTTCGAAAAAAATGAGAACCCAAAGTGAGAACTAGCAACTATCAAGATTTAACAGTGTACCTTTTTTTCACCAGGGGTCTGAAAAGTGACAAATAGAAGAACATTTTCTTTTCTGCCTGAAACTCAACTTACCCTGTCGTTTGGGATTATGGCTAAAGATGTAAGTTATTGCATACCAATTTTTCTAAAAAAAAAAAAAAAAAAAAAAAAANTTTTTTTTTTTTTTGTATGTGTAGCCTTAACATCATCCATTATTCCATGCAGTGTGACTGTAATCAGTCGCAATTGAATGTAGCTGTAATTATTTCATCTCTATGGTAGAAATGCACAGAGAGAGTACAGCGAAGGATGAATGTCTGGCAGAAGTCTCTGGTGCATTTTGGTCTGGTGAAAATCTCTGGTGCATTTTATGAACCTTCTAGGACAACAAATTGAAGGTGCTGCTGTATTATGACATGCTAAAACAAGCATGCCTGACTTTTGCTTTTTTGTTGTGAAATAATCAGAGAAAAATGTCAAGATTTATGTGTTTGCTGGACTCTGTCTAATCTTTTCAGTGTAAAAAAAAAAAAAAAAAAAAAGTTTCATATGATGCAGTATTGATTACTTGTTTCCATAGATGTTAACATTGCAGTCAGTCCACAGTTTTGAAGGATTCTTTCTGTGAAAACATATATACAGTAACAACGAGTTCCCACAAATGATTGTAAAATAAACAAACCTGATACCAGGTTTAAGTATTTGGGTCAAGCATGAAATGTCCTTAGAGGCATGGTTGCTGATGCTAAATGAGAACATATCTTTGCTAAACTGATACAGGCCACTTCTGTAATGTCATGTTTCCCCTTTTTTACTCCTTAGCTGGAGTCAAGCAGGGCATTTTAAGTGATGCTATTGTGAGTTAAGTAGAATGCTGTTCTTTTCATCCACAGGCTGGTCTGGTTGAAGCAAATGGAGAACTGAAGGTTTTCATTGATCAGAATCTGAGCCCAAGCAAAGGTGAATTACAATATTTTACAATATTACGTTTTCTTTACAGTTTCCCCTGGGTTACTTTAATCGATTGCCAGTCATAGAGGAAATTGCTTAGCTAAAAACAGACTGGTTGAAGCTGGACACCAAGGGACAATGACGTTTCAGTCGAGCTCTGTCACTTATATGTTGTTCTGATATGTCTTCTATCAGGTGTACTGTCTTTGGTTACTGTTCAGCCTACAGCTGCCCCTTTGGCCAAACAGCTACTTCCCAAAACCCTTGGGCCGTCAAATGTCAATGTTGCTGCACACATGCAACATGTGCCACACATGGTGAGTGATGTTCCACACAGTAAGATCTTAAAAAGTCAGAAATCTCTAAGAAATTTAGTTGTCTGAATTATCATTAATTCAAAGCCACGTATTCAGAGAGAACTGTACATTCGCATGCAGTTTCTCCACTATGCTTTACTGTAGTGTAAACTCCTCCATTATCACTGTGAGGTGACTGGGTGGAGGCAGCCGATCCTAGCCTTATCAACCTTACAGTCAACAAGATGACACCATCATCCCATCTATTCTGTCCACTGTCTAGTCTATACATGGAATGTATACAGTATATAATGCCCATAATCTTAGAATCACCTTAGTTAAGGAGTAGATCATCTATCTCCTGTATACCTTATATTTTTTAATCTAAATGTTATCCAGTTTTTAATAAAAATTGATCCTTTCATATTCTTTTTTTTTTTTTTTTTTTTTGGTGTACATCTTCAGAAAATCTCTTAAATGTATACACACATCATTTCACAATTTGAATATACTGAATTTGTTGGTGAATTGAGTGTAATCCTCATTTCATCATGCATGCAGCCCCCTGATGTGAAAGGCAGCACCGGATATTTTTACATTCCTTCTCTTGCACACTCTTACAGGTGATTGGCACACCCCAGAGGCCCACTGTATCCAATACTATATTAGTGAACAGTCCGCATACACCCAGTTCACAGTTCCTCACTCAGAGCCAACCACCAGATGCCTCTCCGTGGTCATCAGGGTGAGTTTTCAGAATGTCCTAACCATTGCATGCAGTTCACGAACATCATTGTGCTGTAAAGTTTAAGCATTACACCTGCTAGTCAGAGATTTTTTTTAACCAAGTTTATTTGTGTCAAGCCTAATTTCACTTCATATAAAGAAAATAATGGCTTGAGATTGACTACTCTCAATAATCATTGTAGTTGATGTGAAATCCAATGGTGTGACAGATCTGCTCTGTCTGCAGAAAACGTGGCAAGAAAGGGGAAAAGAATGGGAAGGGCTTGAGGCATTTCTCCATGAAAGTGTGTGAGAAAGTGCAGAAGAAAGGAATCACTACCTACAATGAGGTGGCAGATGAACTGGTTGCAGAATTCAGCTCTACAGACAACCACATGTCACCCAATGACTCAGTGAGTGCTGCGGCTCCTTGGTGTTTTTTCTCAGAGTCATACTGTAACTGTTACATAACTTCAAAGTTGCCTAATCCTAAAGAAAACTAAAGTTTTTTTTTCTCTTTATTGAGCATGCTTTTCAGTTCTATCACTTCCTGAAAATGACTTCAGTACTGAATTTTTCGCTTACTGAAGTTCTGTCTACATTAGGAGTGTTAATTACTCAGTAAGGGCTGGGAGATGTGGCCTAAAAATAAAATCTCTTTTTTTTTTTTTTTTNTTTTTTTTTTTTTTTTTCACACTGATGGATGATTCTCAGTTTTAATCTTCATTTTTCTTGTTTTTCTCTAAATTAAAAAACATAATTCAAATAAGTATTTTCTCTATTTAAATAATAAAAAACAAATAATTACACTTTTAAATAAAATTGTAGAGCTTTCTAAGCAAAAACTTTTAAAATAAAAGATTTTTACAGGAATTTACAGGTTCCTTGTGAGAGACACCAACCTGTCTGCTGCCTCTGGCTTGAGGCTCTGGCTTATTACAATATTCTGCCGTACTGAAGACCCTCTTATCATATGCCATGACACTGGAAAATGATACATTTGCTTTTTTGCTGGTGCTTTGACTGCAGCATCTGCGTCTTGCAGCGCCACATTGCTGCCATTCAGCTGCATGTTCATGTTCGCCTACTTTTAGTAGTTGCAGCTCCTACAAACTTTACAGACCACGCTGGTTTGCTCCATGCTGTGAAGTACAAAACCAAACCACTTCCACATGACTGACGTGATGAAGTGACGTTACCTTTTTTTAGGAACAAGCTCATCTTCAGTAGAAGTTTTTTTGGCATCTTGCTAGCATGACTGACCGGCTGAAAGGGTTTGTGGGCGTGGCATCCAGTTGTGATGGACAGTTGATTGGTAACTGTGTCCGCTGGAGACGGAGCCTAGTGGACCCTCATGGACTCATGGAAAGTATAAACAAGACTTGTAGGTTTAACATGCATAAAAAAAAGGAACGGGCTTGATTGACAGAGAGCGACCCACTGCCGCATTTTCCCCGTTAAAAATAGTTAGATATTAGTTGTTTTTTTTTTTTTTAAATCTCGATTTTGCGATTCAGCCGTTTTACACATCGTGCCAAAACATAAACTCGAACTAGTCAATTAAATCGATTTAGCGCCCAGCCCTATGCTGAGTTGTCAATTAATTTACAAGAATTTAATTAATACAGAATATATTATTTCTTATTCATGGGAATAAGCTGCAGCCACCTCCTCCTCACTCTCTGTTTCACTCTGCCCTTTTGTCTTATTCTTCAGCTCGTTTGGAAGTGCAGTGAGATTGGATGCAACCCCCATAGTTTTTATGCCTCAACTGTCTCTGATTGATGTATAAATCAATGGATGGGCTCATGTAGTCACATATTAAGCTTGCGTGAGAGCTCCACCCTTTGGATTAATGCTTAGAACCGTTCCTTTTCAGCATGTGTATGACCAGAAGAACATTCGGCGGCGTGTGTACGATGCACTTAATGTGCTCATGGCCATGAACATTATCTCAAAAGAGAAGAAAGAAATCAAGTGGATTGGCCTACCCACTAACTCAGCGCAAGAGTGCCAAAACCTAGAGGTAGGTACACACACAATGAAGGCCATTCTCACATCAGCCCATCCAGGAAA
Source organism: Lucifuga dentata (assembly GCA_014773175.1). Lineage (NCBI taxonomy): Eukaryota > Metazoa > Chordata > Actinopteri > Ophidiiformes > Bythitidae > Lucifuga > Lucifuga dentata. The sequence continues at coordinate 115,880 of VXCM01002403.1, forward strand.
TGTCTTTGACACTCCTAATCACACGCTACTTCTCGATATCAACTGTAGGTGGAGAGACAGAGGCGGCTGGAGAGGATTAAGCAGAAACAGACGCAGCTTCAGGAGCTCATACTGCAGGTGGGAATGAATTGAGTGTCACATCCATCATGATGCAGATTTACTCAGATCTTGAAGAGAAGGCGTTTCTGTGTTGCTGCCTGCTGAAAAGGGACATACGTCATTTGAAATTGAATTGGAACATAAAGAAAAGACACAACTGCTCAGTGTTGAATGTTAGTCTGCACAAGTGTGTATGGCTGCCAGCATGCACTGAGTTGCCAGTTCAATAGATGCATCTCAGTCTTCACACAAATTGTCACTTCTAATAAAAAACAAAAGCACTTCAAGTTTCAATAATCCAGTTGTAATTAGGAGAGGAATGCAAATAAAATGGATCCCATTGTTATTATGGTCATAGTAGGAGAAAGCACAATTGGAATAAGGTGTGTGGAGTTCATTTCAACAGTATTAAAGGACCATACCGGCCATTTTGCATGTTTGAACCTAATACATTCAATTTTCATACATGTAACATTACTGACAATCATTTCCCAANTGCATGTTTGAACCTAATACATTCAATTTTCATACATGTAACATTACTGACAATCATTTCCCAAAGAATATTGCTGGAACAGAATTAAAAAAATGTTCCTACCTTCCAGACCGCCATTGGTTTCAGTTCATTGTGATACGCTATTAAAATCAACTTGTTGATACTTGAAATGTTGTTGGGATAGGTAATCAATCCATCATTGCAAACAAGATGCGTATTCAAGTTTTTTTCAAAGTTGCGTAATTTTAACATTTAAGCTCAATAAAAAGCAAAATTAATGTATGTCTCCACCAGGGAATATAGTCCCAAAAGAAGACCTGCTTTTATCGAAAAATTTAAACAACTGTGACTTTGTAACTATTAGCAGGTGAAACATTGATTTTTAAGGTGGGTGTATTGCTTGAATATTTGATTTTGAAAGATTAAGAGATTTTGCAAAATATCAGGAAAGCTGAAATATGGTTTTATCCTTTGAGAAATGATTGTCAGTAACGTAACATATGAAAATTAAATATATTATGCTCCAACATGCAAAATGGATGGTATGGTCCTTTAATACCTCAATCCAGCTACGTGCCCCACATTTTGCAACACAAATGCATACACAGTGCAGTCAAACTGCTCAATGTCTGCCATAGACTTGTCTCTCTTCATTCTGTCTCCTCATTGTTTCAACATGGAAGACAGCAGCAGTCAAAGCAGTTAGAATGCACAGATGCAGAATGTTTCATGGATGGTGCTGGGTGAAAGTTGAGTTTTAGGGAAGTTGTATTAGGGAAGTTGTTTTTGTAATGCCAGTGTGCTGTTAAGCCAAAGAAGTATGCAGAAGAAGAACAGAAAGTTTCATCTCCCTCCACCCTTATTTCACAGCAAATAGCTTTTAAGAACCTGGTTCAGCGGAACAGACAGACAGAGCAACAGACGAACAGACCTCCACCTCCCAACTCCATCATCAACCTTCCCTTCATTATTGTCAGCACCAGCAAGAAAACGGTCATCGACTGCAGCATCTCCAATGACAAGTAAGCGGTCACGTTAGCCTTGACTTTAGGTGTTATTTGACAAGTTGTAAGTCTTCCTTCAAGCCTCATTTTGTCTTCAGTTAATTACAAAAACAAGGCTAGTTTTGCTGGGAAATAGTCAGATGTTACAAAGTGAAGGATGAACCATTTCCCAAAATATGCTACTTTAGTAGTAAATTTAGAATTTTTTTCCAACCTTACAGACTGTCATTGGCTTCAGTTCATTTCAGTACACTATAAAAATCAACTTGTAGAGACTTGAAATGTGCTTGAGACAGGTAATCCATCATCACAGTGAACAATGTCTATTAAGCTTTTTTTTTTTTTTTTTTTTGTTGAAGTAACTTATTTAACTGGTCCAATTGAATTTTTGGAAATTGTCAACAATGTAACGTATATGCAGGTAATACTTATTGGGCTTAAACATGCAAAATTTGCTGTTACAGTTACATCACTGTTACTTTAAGAGGTTAACTTACTTTTTAATCCTAGACTGTTTAAATGGTGTATCAGTATGCACAGTTTTTAACATTAACTTAAACAGTGCATTTTTCTATTATTGTAATGTAAAGATCAGACCACATTTGATGAGTGAATAATGCAGAAATCTACATATTTCCAAAGGTTTACTAAGTTGTTGTCTGTCTCTGCATCCTATGATTACAGTTTCAAGTGAATGTAAAATATTGTAAACTGCTCAAAACTAATAATTTGGTGTTGGAGACAACGTTGGACTGTGAAATAACTACACTGTTTTGTGAAATTACTTAAATCGGTGCCACTTACGTCTTCCATTTCTTCCTCCCTCTCTGCAGGTTTGAGTATTTGTTCAATTTTGACAGCATGTTTGAGATCCATGACGACATTGAGGTGCTGAAACGTATGGGCATGGCCTGTGGTTTGGACATAGGAAAGTGTGCTCCAGAGGATCTGAAGGTGGCACGAAGCCTGGTGCCCAAAGCTCTGGAGCCCTATGTTATAGGTCAGCGCCGCCGTGCCTAATAAAACATAATAAATACACGTTCATTCACTGTAACCTGGCTCATACGTGAAAACAAGTTGGAATGCAATCGTGCTGCCAAGTTTCAAAATGCATTACTGATATATTTTGTATATTATATGCTAAAATTGTATGAAAAATTGTATTGAAAAACGTGCATTTAACACACTGTTTTAGGAGTGGAATGACACTGTTCCATTCTTTACCGGTTTGTATTTCTTCATGACGATGTTTGTTTCTCTTGTCCCAGAGATGGCAAAGGGTCCCATCAACAACGTCTACATAACTGGAGGATCTGCTGCTAATGGAGCCCGCTATCCTGCCAGCAGGTGAGAGGCCTCAGTTATAACCCAAAAAAGTGAAGTTGGACAGGAATCAGGAGATTTGATTTGCCGTAAAGGATCATACTGGTGGTTTTTGTGTGTTTGGACCCAATATATCCAACCTGTATGCAAATTATGTTACTGACAACCACTTTCCAAACTATACTACTGGAGGGATAAATATTAGAATTGTTTTTCCTACCTTCCAGACTGCCATTGGTTTCAGTTCATTCCAGTATGCTATTAAAATAAGCTGGTAGAAACTTGAAACATGCTTGATAAGGAATCCATCACAGCGAACACGTCTATTAAATTTTTTTTAAGTAACTTTATTTACCGCGCTGCGTGGAAGAAAAGTATGTCTCCGCCATGGAATATAGTCCCAATGTAAAAGGGACGGTCGTTTTTATATTATTATAAAAGACAGCTTTTACAGAGAAATTAAAAATGACGCTTTTACATTGGGACGTTTTAGCAGGCAAAATGTTGAATTTTAAGGTGGGTGTATCACCTGAATATTCAGTTTTGAAAGATTAGGGGATTTGGAAAAAAAAAAAAAAGGAAGACTAAAATGTATTTTTCGGAAAATGGTTGTCAGCATGACATGTATGAGGGTAGTGCCAGCAAATAAAAATGTACCCGTGGTTTTCCTCTAGTGATGGTTGTGCTGACGGCACCATGGCCTCCAGCTCTAATGACTCTCACTACAGCGGGTCTCGTGTGGAGACTCCAGTGTCTTATATGGGGGATGATGACGAGGATGATGACTACGACGAAAACGACGACGAAGACTAACCTGCCTGTCTATGCCTCACCTCTCCAACAAGCACAGTCCTTCAAACCATCTCCACTATGGGATTTTTTTGTCCCCTTAAATCATGTGTGCTTCTCCGAGTCTTTCCCCTGTTTTTCTCCCTGTATCTCTCGTCTGGCTTTCTCAGGGGTGACAGATGAATAATGATAGTGACACAGGTGTGTGTTGCACCCGCTCTTTGCTCGTGAATCACACCACACCTGCACCACAGCTTTAGGGGGAGCTGTAGTCCAAGGGAACTGTAGTATGTGGCCTGGACACCGCACTGAAGTCTTTGTATGTCTAATCCACTTCTCAATAAGCCATCCCCACTTAAAAGCCCCCTCTGTATAATCTACTGCTGTTGGAGAATGTATTATGAAACTTGTTTGAGTATTTATCCCTTTTATGTTACAATTAAATATGGCAGACTTTATGATCAAGATGGCCAAAGTGTCTGCTTTTCCATACTGTTAGTTCAAAACCATGTTGTTGGAATGGCCTAATACAGTTGCCATGGCATCCTAGGTTGGGGCTCCATCAAACGTGTTTGTTTTTGCTATGTGTTTGGGACAATAATTTGAAATAGTTTTATTGTTCATTATGTTGTGCTGGCTTCCTTATGATCCTTAGCCAGCTGCTTTCCAGACTTTGTTTGCTAGTTTTTGTTTTGTATTCTGAAGTTGAGGAATTCTTCATTGGCTGTCACACCTTGGTAGTGTTTACAAAAGAATGACACCAGCAAGGTAAAGACCTTCATAATCCAGGCTCCTGATAGGAAAATAAGCTTTGTTAATGACATATATGAAGCCTATGATTGTAGCCTATAGTATCCTTTAGAGGCCAGTGGCCAAGTTAGACCTGAAAGGTATTGTTGTATCAAAAGTGTGGTTGTATAGGTCTTTATGTTCTACCTTTTCAAACTGAGCAACACATTTACTGACTCTTCCAAATACCTTTTCTGTAATCTAATATAAGTTTGCAAATTAAATATAGATTGTTTTAATAACTTTGTATTCATATTTTTTTGTGTGTGTTGCTGAAAAGAGGGTCAAGAGCATAACCTTTTATGGTTATTGGTTGACACAATGGCAGGATTCTCCATACGATAACACGGTAAAGAGCTGGTGAAAGAACAGCTCTGTTTTTTTTTTAAGATGCTTAACTGATTTTGAGACTTCTACTTTTTGAGATTATTTTGTGTTTTGAGGCTTTCCCCAAAAACTACAGTTAAATTTATTTATGAGGATATTAAAGGCACAGTTTTTAATTTTTCAGTAAACACCATCTTCTGGGACTATATTCCCTGGTGGAGACACATTTTCTTATATGCAGCACTGTGTTGGACCTGTTAAGTTAAAGGATCATACTGGCCATTTTGCATGTTTGAGCCTAATATATTCAATTTTCATACACATAACTTTACTGAAAATCATTTCCCAAAGCTGGAATGCTGAATTAAATTTTTTTCCCCTACCTTCTAGACCTTCATTGGTTTCAGTTCATTCTGGTACACTATTAAAATCAACTTGTTGATACTTGAAACATTCTTGGGATAGGTAATCCATCATCGCGGACAAGACGTGTATTCAGGTTTTTTTCAGAGTTGTGCAATTTTAGCATTTAAGCTCAATAAAAAGCACAGTGTGAATGTATGTCTCCACTGGGGAATATAATCCCAAAAGAAGACCTGCGTCTGTTGAAAAATTTAAACGACAGTGACTTCATAAGGGCTGCATAACTATTAGCAGGTGAAACATCAATTTTTAAGGTGGGTGTATTGCTCGAATATTTGATTTTGAAAGATTAAAAGATTTTGCAAAATATCAGAAAATTTGAAATACAGTTTTATCCTTTAGGAAATGGTTGTCAATAACGTAACGTATGAAAATTGAATATATTAGACTCCAAATGCAAAATTGCATCATGGTCCTTTAAGTAGCTTCAACCAAAAAAAAAAAAAAAAAANAAAAAAAAAAAAAAAAAAGAATGACAGATGGTTTACTGTGATCTATTACCTATCTCAAGCATGTTTGAAGTCTCTACAAGTTGATTTTAATAAGTACTTGAATGAACTGAAACAGTGGCAGCCTGGAAGGTGGAATGTAGTATTTTCCAGTAGTATGCTTTATAAAATGGTTGGCAGTAGTGTAATACATAATATATCCTGTATTTATTGGGCTCAAACATGCTCAATCACCAGTATGCTCCTTTAGTAAGCCTTGGTGGCTCTATTGCTGCAGCAGCACAGGATCAGAACTACCATTCTTTCATCAAACTCCCTCACATTACTCTGTGAGTGTGTGTCTGTCCTAGGAATACTGTACCTTGGGTTTGACCTTTGACTCAGTCAGTGTCCAGCAGCCAATTGGCAAACATCTCCTTAGAGAATGATTAATTCTTAATTCTTGAATTAAATCAAGAGTTTCATAGGTTTGTGGAAAGACACTCAGGACCATGACCTGTTGGAGGACCGACAGGGCAAAGAAGGCTTCAGAGATTGTCCAGCGCTACAAGTGCTACTGTCCAATCTTGTCTTGGGACATCAAAGCCAAGGGAAGAAAGCACAATAGAATACAAAGAATCATATGTTTACTCCACTAACCTCAATTTTGGCTCAACTACCTGCAGGAGAACCCCTGGAGAGCTTGTCCCTGAAGAGGTTTGCGGTACCCATGGATGCAGATCGGTTCCTCATCTGTTGTGTGCAGGTGAAAGGGCTTTTGGGAGGTGCCTGGAAGGCCATAGGACAACTGCATGCTTGTAAGAAGCAGCAAGAAGAGAATGAAGGCAAAGGTATGATGTAATAAAACAAATAACAGTAATTGTCACAGTTGTTTTATAACTCACTCACCATGCCATTAGGACACCAAAGTGGGTCATTTTATGCTAATGTACATATAGGTGCAGCATTAAACTTTACTATAGATTTGTTTTTGGGCTGATCAGGTTTGCACCAGGGAAAGCATTTCTGAACAGCTGAAATCAAACAATGATGACAGCCTATGTTTCAAGCACTGGGTACTCTGGTTATTCACTCTGATTACTTAGGTACTCTGATTATTTAGAATCAGAGTACGTAAGATCACGTAATCAGAGCACGTTTTTCTGCATTTTGCATTACTGCAGCCTTTGTGCATATGACGTCACTATGAATTATTCAGAATGACCCAAAATGTAATAATGCACCAGATGAAATGGAAGATGTCCTTCTCTGGAATCCTTCGAATGATCAAAAGTTGAATTTTGGCTGTGCTCATGAAATTCTTGCCCTCTGTAGTTAGTTGCAACATGAGAATAGTAGTGGACATTGTTGTCTTTCCTTATATGAGAATCCAAAGCAACACAAGATTCTCTGAGCGACATGCATGCATTAATTTGATGAATGAACTTGTTTTGCTAGCTTTCTCTCCCAGAGAATGTGCCCTGCACTGAGTAGGCAGTGGTGACGCTAATCATCTTTGTCCACGTCTGTCTGTTTTGTCTTTGTGGTGTTAAACACTGCTGATTACTGGGAGCTTAAGTGAAAAGCTTCCTGAATGCACCAGCTTAGCACAGTTGTGTTTTGTCCTTGACATGTCTGAGGTCATTCATAGAAATGTACTTGAACCACTTAATAGTTTCTTCAATCACATACCCGTTTTTCCACATTTCCCACGTTTTCAGCTCTGTGGAAGAAAAAAATGTGTGGTTGTTGCACATTTTCAGATATTTTTTTGAAATGTATTTTAAATTTTCATTTTAGATTTTCATTTTTGTGGTTTTCTCCAGTGCTGTCAACTTAAAGACAATTCAGCCCAAAGTGATAATTCCTGCCTTAAAATGACACGTAACAAACTTAGTTTTCGAAATCAGGATACTGTACAAGGCTAATTAAAGGATTCTCATTTATGTATGAAAAACCTATGTAAAATATTTGTAAAACTGGTTCTGCATGCTGATTACAAACCTTTGTTCCTGTTCCTATCTCCTCCATTGTTCCTGAGCCTAAAGCCTTGTGTGCTAAAAATTTGGATGACATTGGAGGCTTTCCGGGAAGGGGCTTGGTTTGGATGATCCTGATAAAGTCGTTTTTGATGAGGCGACATGTCCATCAAAATGAGAGGATCTAGATGGGTGTTTATGACAGCTCAGTGTTTCTGGTCCTGATGGCAGAAAGTCTAAGTATTGCATATCGTAGAGTCATGCAATTGAAGACCACTAAAATTCATTAGCAGTTTATGGCCACTTAAGTCTTTGGAGGAGGTGGACTTCTCTTCTGAACTTACTTTAATTCAAAAGAGAGAAATCCTCAATAAATGAGCATTCAAAAAAACAATAGAATGGAGCTGGATTTCAACCCTTGAACTTTAAGCTTCTGTTTGTGGGAATGAAAATGAAAATTCTTCACATCACGTCTGTCTTTCACTTTCTCTGCCTCTTTCCCTATTCCACTATGATACTTCTATGTGTGCATGTGTTCGGGAATGTCAGATTATTAGACTGCTTTTAGATTCAAAATGTCACATAATTTTATAAGCAAGGGTTTAGTTATTTGTTAACTTTGTGCTAAGTGACAGACACATTTAACATGTCAAGTGTATACTCCATTTAATATCTGCAGCTATATAACACATAGTGCGTGCCATTTAATGGAACATGCTTGTGGTTTTCTGAAAACAGAATTTACTGATCCTTAGTTTTTACTGTATTTAGCGACAGCCAAACCTTTGGGAAGCAAATTTTCTTATCTGTTTATTTCCCATAACCATTAACATTTTGCAGAAATAGCCAAAATCACCTTCAATAAATGTATATGTAGGTTAATATCAGACACGTGAATGTAGAGAGATGTTTAAAGCAAAGCAATTTATTTTTTAAGAATAAAATGTGAAACAAAAGTTAAATAAGGTCATCAAATATGTGAAAAAGTTCTAGCAAATGAAATAGCTTATTGAATTGGACATTTGACACAGGAAGTTCATATCTGCTTAAAGGTTACAGCACTGCAAAGGGATGTCGTGAACACAGATCAAACTGGACTTTACTTGATTCAGATCGATGAGAGAAAAATGGATTTTTCCTTCATTATTACCCCCTAAGCTTCAACACAACATAAAAATCTGTAATCTTTTATTTCCCAGGACATTTTCTCTTGAACCCTTCCATCATAACTCCTTTGCTGTGGCCTTGTATATCCTCACCTCCTCCTGTGGAAGCTCAGACAGCAGTGATGCATTGAAGCTTTTCTTAAAGTTCTCCGTGAACTTCAGATCTGACTGGAACCGAATCTTATTGGCCCAGAGCAGCGTTGTTCGACTTCCTGGTCGGCAAAAGTGGCGCATAGTAGCCAAAAGGTCATCCAGGTTGTCATGGTGATATACCACATCTGCTGCTAGCACATAGTCATAATGGTAGAGAGGATAGGGAAAGTCTCGTTCCAAGTTGTGACCCCAGGTGAGAGCAGCCACTTGAGGTGTGTAGCAGCAGCGGCTCCTGGTGTTCCGCAAAAGGTTAAAGGTCAGATTAGGCAAGATGTCTGGCAGGTCAGTAGCTGTCACCCAAGCACCTGGAAAAGTGGACAGAACAACAAAGCAGCTAAGGAAGATCCATAGACTATGAGTAGTCCACAACCTTCTCACTTCTCCCACTCGTGGGCTATATTCTTTTTCATTATTTTTAGTCTTTATTTTGGAAAAATCAAGTAAGTTAATGTCTACTTTTCAAATAAAAATGAATGAAAATTTAATTAACAAAAATCTGTAATATACTATAGCATATTAAGGCCATATGAAGAAAAAAAAACAAAAAACAAGGGGGCATTATTTCAAGTTTTTAAACACACAAATTTGCCAGTTTAAAAACTCGAAAAGTCTGTATGCTGTCTGTATGTCTTATGTTTTAAAAGTCCTTATATGATAATTCGATGATGCCTGTGTATGACAATTAGATGATTTTGTGCTAAAAGCACAATTTTCTTTATTGCTAAATCCAGTGCAAAAATATAATTTAATAAGGTCATGTAGGCTACTGAAGACATAGTTACAATATAGTTTGCCAGTTTTAAAAGTCAGTATGCTTAAGATAATGCATGATATTGCGCTAAAAACACAAGTATTTCCTTACTGATAAATCTGATGGAAAAGTATAATTTAATAAGGTAATGTGCAGGCATAGTTACAATGTGAGACTGTTAATTCTGATTCCCTGTTTCTCCTTATTTTTCTGAGTTTTATAAACTCAAAATTGAATAAGGTATAATTTAATAATGTCATTACTGCAGACATAGTCACAACGTAAGGCGGTGATTCCCCCTATTATTTTTTTGAGTTTAAAAAGTGGCTTTGCGTGTTTTTAAACTATCAAATTTGTGTGTTTTTAAATTCAAAAAAATAATAAGGGGGAATCACTGCCTTACATTATGACAATGTCTGCTGTAATGATCTTATTAAATTATACTTTTCCATTGGATTTAGCAATAAAGAAAATTGTGCTTTTAGTGCAAAATCA